>DWKA01000073.1:0-24484 GCA_018249155.1 Panoquina ocola ocola
CCTCGCAGCCCTTCAACGACACCTCCCGTTTTGGGGTTGCCCTGGGAAGCCGCGCCGTGTCGTGACTGATTCGTTGAGCGGTAAACACGCACGGTTTGAAGTATTCTCATTCCGATGGTCTTTTTACGCGAAAAAAAATATGTATCGAGTCGTGAATGCTGCTATTTGAGAAATAATCTCGCAAATTGACCGTTTCGATTTCTCAGTATTTTCGAATTCCGAGAGCGATTTAAATGGTCGACGATGAACGGGTAGAGTGCGCGTGCGCCGCGCCGCCCGCTCGAACCGAGTTCCATACAATATGCCCGGTATTGGCGCACAATATGCATCTCGCACACAACAGTCAACATTCATCATACTAAACTTCTTAAGATATGAACTACGAACTTTTAGTTCAGGGCCACGGGACTAGGCTGAGATTATCCAAAATGATTACCCTTGACATTAATCGAAGTAATTGACTCAGTACATTTTGACGTTATTAAATGTTAGTTTTTAAATGTTTACGTTTTTAAAGGTAAAATAACTGCAATTATATTTTACATTTGACTATGGCCACCCCCGTAACTCCACGGTCACTAAAGCAGCTGACGTTGATCTTCGATACTAGAAGTGCTAAATTGCCGATAAGCTTCGATGGCGATCGATGTGCAACTACTAAGTACAGTAAGCAGTGAATAAAGTGCTACTCAATGTCGTTACGGGTGTTCCGTATCGAATGGTGCATGCACTAGCCGGGATATTTGACGAGGCCCGGCCGCCCGAGCCCGCGGGGTGTCGTTGACCCGCGCCGCACCGTCCACACACCCCGCTGCACCCCGGGCTAAATTAACTACCTGCTTTTATTCCGATCACTCAGTGACCCTTATCGCGTCATTGCCGCGTGCTAAATCCCGTTTCGGAATCAAATAAGGGCAAAGGGTTACTGCGACTCAATCGTCGCTCGTTTGAAGTGTTTACGGTTAGCTCGCGTACGAACTTAGATGTGGTTGTAATTTTGATGGTCCATAAACGGCTCCCACAGGCCGCCTTAGTGCTTTCAACTTCACGCCGGTTAGCTGGTTCCACGAAGCCGTTTATCTCGGTCGCACGTTTCCGTATAGGAGAGTGCGTTTCAACACTGTTATCTAATCCAAACATTATCTCATCGCCGACGATCTGTTTATGATGAGTCGAGATACCGATAGTGTGTTCCGCCACACGTTCGGCCGCTGCGATGTCTGCGATCTCGACTTCTCGGTACGAGCGCGAGCCGCTTCATTATTAATTAAGTGCCGGCCGTAAAACAAACGATTCGATTTAATTGCTCCGCTAATGTTGGGTATAAGTAGTTGGCAATTGCATTTTTTATGTTCATTCAAGCGAATGTTCAGTATTTAAATCTCTATTTCGGCTGAATCAGATTACTGATTTCAGATTGCAATGGAAATTATTGCGTGAATGCAAAATACAGTAAACATAAAATGTTGTGTAACGACCATAAACAGTAACAGTACGTGATAATGATTAATTGAAATAATTTACGATCGCAAGTCAATTATGCGTTGCGTTCGTAACGCAGTAAGTTAGGTAAACCGTATAGCGTATTATACGATAAGAGCTACTCATATTTCGATTTGGTCTCTGGCTTTACAGAGACGTGGATAATACAGCATTTCATAGGACAGAGTAGATAGGTGAAATGTCACCATTCCATAGACCATAGACGACCGCGTAGCTTAGTTGGTAGTGACCCTGCCTGCGAATCTAGAGGCCCTGGGTTCGATGCCCGGTTGGGGCAGATATTTATATGATAGATATGTATTTTTACTCAGGCCATGGGTGTTAGTGATGTTTTATCTACCCACAAAACAGAATCCTAGTGCGGGGGTATATGTGCTTGAGAGTTGGTTTGTTTGTTCATTTGTTCGTCCTATGTAATCTGTACAACACTGTGATACGTTACTTTAATCTCGGCATAGGCTAGTTTAACCACGGGTGTTGCGGCTCACGCCTGCGCCTTCGAACTGCTCGGTAGTCATCGGTGCGCGTACCACTTTCTATTAACGCAGCGCTCAGAGACACTTGTCGAGACTCGAGATATGGACAGTGGCCATAAATTTCAGTATTCTGAAGCACTCAATGCGCTTCTGGCTTATTTTTTACGGTCACCGCAACTTGCAGATATATTACGAGCTTTCGTGACTGTTTACTTTCCATTTAATAATGAAGTATTGTTATCGAGATAATATTAAAATTATTAAATCAATATTTGCTCGTGCATATCCAATTTATTGATGAATAACAATAATGATACTTAGTCATGTTACCACGCTGACTTGTCTCTAGATTAACTGTTCACGGCAATTGTTTAGTTGTAGTAGATACGTGATCATTACTCGTACCGTTAGCGATGTGTCGGCTCCTCGCAACTTTATAAGGACGCCACCGCGCCCACCGCCCACTTGCCACGAGAGAGCTCTGTTGACTGTACCGCTGTACAGTCAACAACATTGCACAGTAAAATGTGCGTTTTGTTTATACATGACAATCGACACAAGTGTGAAAAGGATACACGACAAACATAGGTACTAATCGGCTTTAGATTGTTTCGACAATACATAGTAGGTACCTAATTTAATTACTGAATCATTTATTTTATCAATAATTGTTGAAGAACATCTGAAGTTATCCTAATTGTGTAATACGATCAAGAGTGACTGATCAGCTGTATCAACATGTCCATCGAGAATTTAAATATTCGGTCAGCGCTAAAGACGTTACAAACGTACCCTTTAATTAGTGTAAAACTGTGAACGCAGTCACGCGTCAACTCCTTAAAAAGTCACCGCAGTCGGTATGTTCTCGGTGCGTGGAATAAGTGTGAGTACGTGAGGCCGTGGGAACGGCGCTGGCCGGCGCGCTCCGCACTCGCTAACGGTGCCACCAGCAGCGGCATCAGTACCATCACCGCGCCTAACGCGGCTCTCATTCGTCAAGGGCGGCTGCTCTATTGATTGCCTTTTTGTATCGACTCATAGTTTCTGCTTCGTTGCTGTTAGAATTTATTGCTGCCAACTTTACTGTTATTATGTTTCACGACGCGTCGACGGCGTAGGAACAAAATGTAAATAGTTCCACGTTGCGCTGCCAAAGGTTGATCCGGTCACATAAATTTGTTGAATAATTAACGCTCGCAAGGGAATAATGTGGCGTAGCTACTCATATTATGAACACTCCTAACAAACTTTCATCGGTTACATAAATGTGCCATCAGAAATGGTAGTCGTGGCTGCCGGTCAGACAGTGGTACCTGTATAAAATGGATTCGTTGTGGAGCAACGTATGAATATCGTATGCCGTCGGCGGTGCGTGCACGTAGCATGCTTGACGAGTAGCGATCCGAGTTTACAACAATGAATGAGGTAATCGTGAACATAATAATTGTCAGCGAGCCTCTTCCGCGAGGAGCGAGGTTGTTGAACGTCGGATGCGGGGCGGCCGCGGCGCGTGCGGCCGGCGCGCGGCGCGTCCATCGCCGTTTTATTAATAAAACCTTACTCTTAGTGACGCGAACGGTGTATCGGCCATCGACGGCCGCGCGCCCGATCGGGCTATTTATTGAACCGCGGGCGCAGCGCCCCACGCCGCCCCACACCACACCGTTCGATCGCAATACGTATCGATCTAACGCGCTCTACCTATTGAACGTTACGATCTAAATGTTTCTCAGTTTTGTAACCGTTTGAAATTACAGTTTGTACGAAGCCGACAATATACGCTTATTCGAAATTAATGGCATCGTAAATGTAATGATCGCCGTTTGACGTTCGAGTTTGCGTTGTGCCGCAAGAGAAACATGAAATCGTGTTATTTTTAATTACCTCAATATAGGGTGTATGAAGTAATATATCACTTCATGCTTGCGTTTTTTCATGTGATTAATTACCTACGTGTCGTTTCCCGTTAAAAGTGACAATGTTACGAGATTTTTTTTTAGTATCGTGGAAAAGCCGGTTGTGCTTTAATGAAGTTTCGTTTGCTATGACAAACAAGCGTTATTTAAGGCACGTCGATCGCATCAAAACTGCACAAACTATTCACGGAGTGTATTAAATTAAAGCATTAAACGAATACTAATGCACACAATTTGCTAAGTAGCGCGAGGTGGCTGTCAAAGAGGATAAACTAGAAGCGCATAAACGGCCGCCAAGTGGATGTGGATTCAGTATCAGCGAGAAGGTTTTCTTTGTAGCGAGGGCGTGTGGATTATCGTGTAGTGCCGTGTCGTGGAGCAGGGCGAAGTGGCGGCGAGGGTGGCGGGTGGCGCTGTGCGACGACCGCTCGAGCCCACGATCACAACGATGTTACGCATGTCATACACGCATCACAACACGCGCATTTATTTAAACCGATAATTTTGCTTAGTGTTGCTTGTGTAACAATCGATAAATTCCCATCTTGTTAGCGATCGATCACGTTAAAAATAAGGTTCCTCGTAGGTACTATGTAGTCGAAGCAATTATTTATTCATTATCACCTCATGCATAAGCGAGCGACAATAATTAATAAATTAAACTCGTAAACGCTGTACATAATGGCGGGTAGGATTAACGTCAGTATCGTAAAAAACATCGTCGCAGTGGGGTAGGGCCACCGCCGCCGCCGCCGACTGCAGAGGGCTCTCGACGGCCCGCAGCGGCCCGCGGCGCGTGACGTCGCCGCCAGCTCGTTACGTCACGCGCACGTGGGCGGCGCACATTGACAGCTCCCGCTCGATAACATCTCGGTCTCCGATCACAGCAGCATGTTAACACTTAGCCGCGGGCCGCAGGTACACTGCTCGCGGCGCCGGAACCAACACCTTAGGCGTTGTTGCTCGCTCTATCTGCTAGAGAAGATGGTATACTTCAGTAGCCCATGCTAATTCTATATCAATAAAAAATAATCAGCATCCGTAACTTTTTAGCTGACTTCGACGCTTGTATGGCCTCCGTAATCTTGTTTCCTAATGTCCCTTCTGTATGCGGCGTGAATTTCCTTGCAAACCGGTTCTCTTTCAACTTTTTGTTTGTGTCATCGTATCGATCGTTTGTTTATATTAAAATATAGGTACGGATGTATAAAGCTATAAAACGGAGAGCGGTTTGTCCGGATGCCGGATATCTGACATAGTTTTTGATTTCGACCTAAAATCGTCTCAATACTTCCGCTGGTATTCAGAATATTGCTGTCATCGACAACAGCTCGAAGGTAAAAGACAAATTGAAAAATATCATGAGAAAATTAAGTTGATTGAGGTAGGAATTAAAATTATTAAGTTCAATTCAAAGTTTTTGAATTTGTACAAACATACGGTACTATGTTTACATTTTTTATACCAAGTAGCTAGTAGCAGTTAACTTTGAAGTTTTAAAGCAAATGTCAACTCATTTGCACCTCTCGGTTCGTTGCAGAGCTTTTAGTATAAGCCTTTAATGTAGCATACGGAGAGGAGGAATATCATAGACATGGAAGATTGTCTCGCTATTAGAAATGCATGTACGTGTTTTGTATGCGTGACACCGCAGCGCCGCGGGCGGTTAACCTCGAGTGGTCGTGGGCCGGCGCACCACGCTCCGCCACGGCGTAAACATGGCGCGCGCAGTGCCCGACCGCCCCCCCCCCCCCCCCACCCGCCGCCCGCCACCCGAATGGGGTCGCCCTTTGCCCTACTAAGTTTACACAGAACGTGATATTCCCAATTTGGTTCGCGGCTAAACGATTATTAGCCACACGATAAACACCGGCATGTTATAGTAATGTTATAGTGTCGGACTTAGACGCGGCGAGTACGCTCTGCAAATTCTACTACTTTCCGTCGAAGCCATTCCTAAGGCTTAAGCCGCCTGCCGCACCTTATTAACACGTCGTCGTTTCAACAACTTCACTCGTAAAACACTCACACGTGAACGGTTGCAAATTGACACGTGTATACACGGCGACGCACACGTACAGCGGATTAATGGATTGACTGAAAGTATGCGAGAGCAATGGAGCTGTATAATGAACGAGCGGTTTCGTTACATTAGCAGTGAACATACGCGTACATGGGACTAGCATTGTTTCGCTGGCGAACGCAAAGATTTCTTGTTTTGCATGCGCGTCATACGGCGCTAGTTACGACTTACGAGCCGCTCCTCGACAGCTACTTGCTACGTCGCCAAGGTCTGCATTCATAGTGCTCGGCTTCAGACCAGTTAATGGTTTTCCTTATCATCTCATTATTTCTTGAATGCTACTACCGATTGAAAAAGGCACAAAGTTATTCTCGATGGTAACGCGGGCGATGTGGAGGTTATCGTCCCTACTGCAGTAAAAGTTTAATGGTCCCGAGAGCTCGACTATGTAACGCAATGCGTGGCGCTCGCTGCACGGGGGATGACCGCGCGCTTCGTCAGTTTGAGAGCCATTATCTGTTACGTAAATAAATATAAATGATTGAAACCGCTAGCGAATCGTATTTTGTTATGCGCCAGGGAATGCAGACGCCGGCCGGCCAGGTGATTCAGACGGGCGCGCTCAATCGCACCGTTCGTTATCGGAGCCTGCGGGTGTTTATAAATCGTTCCAAACAAACAGCAGTAGTGGTGTATCGGTGATAAGCGCGGCAATCTGCGCGTTCACGTGGTGCGCGGCGCGGTATCGATCGCGCGGCGCGGGGTGAGGGCGGTGGCGGCGCGGACCGCGCGACCTTGAACCTTAAACTCTCCCCCTAATTGTTCATCTAGGTAATGCAACTCTGTTGTGTACCTGCAGTGTTGTCAACATCGACCGATGTTGTTGTATGTACACTTATCGCAATGTTATCGATCCTGAGGTACTGGCTAACGTGATGTTCTATAGACATAATTATAATTCTGATATTCAACTCCTCGGTTAAGTGAGAGATAGAGCCCTATTAGGTAACTGATTAATGATCATGAAGAATGTGTTGGGTCTTAAAGCATTAAATATTTCCTTAACATAAGTACCTATGTCTCGTCTTGAACCTTATTTGAGGCTATTTCCCAATACGGATTTGTATCAAATCCTGTTAAATCGATTCTCTTTTCGTAATTCATATTGAGTTGAATGGAGCATCGTGAGTAGCGAGTGGGGCTGAAATGATTTAACCGGGTTGTAAACCGCGCTCTTTGTGTGCCTACCTCTATGAATTGAAATTGTATTGAATGATGCGTACGGTGCGATATAATTTACGTACGTCTATAGATTATTGATTGTGTCGAATCGTAGTAAAATCGTAGTCGGTTGAAGTTCGAAAGCAAGGTCTGGTGATAATCGCCATTACCATGAGAGACGAGACGGGTGATGGCCATTCGCGTTTGTATCCCTACTGTATTCTAAAATATTGGTTAAAACTGTAAATTATGTAGTACCAAAGTAACTGTTGTGAAGCTTGCAATTTACGATAGTGGTTTCGTCAGCGGCGCAAGGCCGCGGCGGACGACGAACCGACCGATTCAACCAACAGCACTGATAATTTGATAATTTAGTACTGTGCTGGTCGACTGCTCGTACCATTCGTTAGTGCGTATGAAATGCGAACTTCATAATTTCCATGGACAATTTAGGCTTAACAATAATTTTATAATTATATGAATATTCATAAAGTTATGTTACTGTTATTCTACATCTATTTACGTTTCTACTTCTATAACTAAGATAATTATGATATTTCTCATTACATTATACTCTGGCATGTGCTCGTCTACGAACAAAGAACATGTCTTGAAATAATTTCTGTCCTTGTTGGAACACCGCACCCGACGCCCGGTGCATTACTAATTATGTCCGCCATAACTTCCACCGTGTATCATTAAACGCATGTCTAAAATAATGTGTTTAGCGAATGTGTGTACCGAACGATGTACGAACAGAATTCTAATGACCATCCCGCTGCCGCTGCAGCTCGAATATTATCCAATAAATCGCTTGTAATTTGCATCGAGTCGCGCACCTTATGTACATTATGACTATGTATTTATGACACTGAATTCGGGGAATGTAGATTTGCGACTTTCAATAGATACAAAACGTGTTGGGTCGGATTTGGCTGCTAGTTTAGACCTAGTCGATATCAACGCACTCTCGGACCACCGCCTCACGTAGATCTCTTTTTAAAATTAGGGAAAAGACTTCGATAGATCTATAAATATTGGCGACCATTTAGATGGGCCATCTGCTTCTTATTGGTCATACTTAAAAAATATAGATTCAATTCCAATAAGAGCCGCCCCCTTTCTCTTCTCGACGCGATCAATTAAGCTTGCGTGATCAGACGTGCAATACGCCAGATGATTAAAAGCTCTTCATCAGTACAATGATTTGCCACTAGAGAGGCGCTGGGGCACAGGGGGCAGGAGTGCCGGGGTGGTTCCAGCCGGCCCCGGCGTCGGCCCCGTAATTAGTGTTCGCAGTCCCGGCGCTATCCCTCCCTGACACCGGGACGTCTGAATTTGGCAGCTCGCTATCTAACACGGGAGTAATTTGTCTATCACTTCCATACCTTTGATCGCCGTGGAAAATATAGCGCCCGATTGTTTTGATATCAGTGTCTATTAGATAACTTGCCAAATAATTCCGCTGTCACGGTAGAAAATATCTCGTTTGATTCAATCTACCAAAGTGATTAGTGTGTATTTTGTATTAGCAAAATCTTTTTCACCTATATTGCTTCTTTTATTATCAAATTTATAGGATTTTCAATTAGAATGAAGTGGGTGTTGTAAAGTTTGTATGTATGATATTCTTTCGTGTAAATCTCATCGGGTATCTTATCTTGTGTAGAAACTAGCAACACTTGTATTGATAACGTGATAGTGATAATAGTTTCTTTATCTGCTCCGCTAGTCATCCTGCGAACTGTAATTTACATCTGGCTTGTTAAATTGACGGTTTTGAAACTATTTAAAAAGTAGGTCAATTTAGTTAACCAAATGAAATTTTTAACTGAACAATCTATTGACAGAAATCGGGTTTTCCCATCGAAAATAATGTAAACTCTACAAAGTGGAAGTAACCGGGAGCATTCCACATGCAAAGCCCGACACGCATTTGTAATTTAACAATTGATTGAACGAACAAATATGCATAAAGCTGAAACCCGACGCGAACGATCCAGAACAATATTGTGGGCGCCCGCCGCCCGCAGCACCGCACGTGTGTGCGACGTGCTTAATGAGCGCCAAGTGGACGACAGACAAGTACCCGCGCATTTAAATACCATTAATAGGAGACTGCTTTATTAGCTCCACCGCTCCACTCCTCCGACTGACGTTAAGGGTGACTCGGTGATTCGTATCTGTCTTTAGGTAGCCGCATTCAAAACCGAACACCGACAATGTCATGATGGTATCGGTAGCGAACAATATTTACACAGTTCAATCTATTTATCTGCATAGCGGCTAGGTATAACTGGTATAAGTACGCCTTTGTCATGCAGAATATTGTGGGGCGCGATCATAATCTGCTAAGTCGTGACTCGTACGGATCAACTAACGTTTTGAGAACAATGACTATACAATAATGTACATTGAGCAGTGTTTGTTGTTCTTTTATTGGCAATCTGTTGTGATCTTTGTAATTTAAATATGCGGTTGCACGATAACTAGGCGAACTATCGCTAGCTGCGTTTGACGAGGTACTGCTTTAGTTTGATTACGAGATCGACACTCATCTGTTGTTGCCGGAAGGCCGCACGTTCGGAGAAAACGTTAATTGTACCGATCGACGATCGTCGTGCTTGCGCTAGATACTGGAAATACTAGTTAGCGGCGGCGCGGCGCGGTGGCGCGGCGGGAGATGGCGCGCACCTGGAAGTTGCAACACGAATGTCAAGGCTGCGGCCGGCGCGCTTGGAGCCGCTCCAGCGCAGCACCCCACCCGGCTCCCGTGCGTATCGATATTCGTCACGCCGCGACGTACCCACACCGTTACGGTTAATTCCGCGCCGAGTTTATCACGCCGCCGTCGAATCCGTGCGACGGCTTCATTGTGGACGCTAATATCTGTGTTTACTTATCGCACCCTATTACGATAAGCTAAGGTGGAAAATTCAATGTCAATTAAAAGGTTAGCCGGCTCGCATGTGCGACGCGCGCGCGACAAACACGAGCACGTGCGTCGCGTGACGTCACGGGCCCGCCCCGCGCCCCGCCCGCGCGCGAGCGAGACGGCCGATGCCGCGCCCGCCGCCGCCGCGCGCCGCCGATTTGTTTTCGCTGGTATCGCTGCGGTAGTGATAGGGCGAGTTTATCTTCCGATTGCGATGCGAGTGCAACGACAGCTATTTCTGGCGTTCCTCGCGGCCGGCGGGCGGCTGCAGCGCGCTTCCCGCGGTTCCGCCGCTGCGGTTATTCCGTTTCATTGTCATCTCGACCTTGACTGATCGTAATAATCGCTCTGCGACTCGGAATCGCTCGTGTCTACGTTATTGGAATGCTAATCGAAATATTAGTACTTGCACACGATGAGATGACATGACACGATCAACGCGGTAATGAGATTTGCAATAGGAGTCGATATGAAGGCCTACTGCAACATTAAGTATAATTACCGAGAATTTATGAAATGATTATGATGTACCTAAGCTTTATCTAGTAGTGCCTCGCTATAATCTAGGTAGATATTCACTTATATTTGCTGTCACTATGAAGTTAAAATATCATGCCTCTGCGACGAATTTATAACTCCTCCTTTTTCGAAATCAGTTAGCAAAGGACATTGTTAAAATGTACGATAGCATCGCTATTCGCTAGACAACTTTCACTTGGATCCAAAAATATATTAAGTACCTACCGAGTATCGTCAGAAAATATCTGTAATGTAAACTTGAGCGTCCAGGTGGTCCCAGCATTCTTAGACACCGCGCTACAGACGTTAGTAGACTAAACTGTTGCACGAGATCAAAGATGGTCGGCAGGCAAGTTAATGGGTGTAATAAAATTGGCAAGTGGTCGCCGGCTGCCCGTAATAATAACAGCCGGCAGTCCACTAGATGTGGATCAATGGGTCTCGCTCGCCTCCTACAAAACCAGCCCGCGCGCCCGCGTCCCGCTACCGGTGTTGTTACCCGGCGCTGTTCAACAGTACCTATGCAACGTTTCGTTAACCAATTTTGCGAAGCGTTCCACTTCATTACAGCGATTAATTAATCAATATGTAAATAACAGGGCTAAATAATGATGATGTTTTTGAAGTCGGTTCTTTGAATAATAGCTTATGATATTACGATTTTGAATGAAAATTTTCATGCGCTTGTAATTTGGGCAGAAACAGGACGATAGTTTTAGATCGAATATTATGTTGTTTTAGTGTCGTGATTCACTAAGGGATCAAATATAATTGTATGTGTAAAACAATGTACTTACTTATCATAAAATTGATTATTTACAAAGGTGTAATTATTAACATTGTGCAATGATTTGTATTCGCAGAAGGTGACCAAGGATCGTGGGAGAGCGGGCTGTCCTACGAGTGCCGATCGCTGCTGTTCAAGGCGCTGCATAACCTCATCGAAAGGTATTGCGTGTACTCCAATCTTTCGATATTATTTCGAATAGTAAGAATACATTCCCGTTGGCCTTTTGGGAAATGTTACCAATATTGAAACTGTCAGAAAACACAACTGCGATTTATTTTTCTACATATAGACTGCCTGTTAACATCACATCGTCGTAATCATTTAAATAAATCATTATTATATCCGACCGTACCTTCGATAAGTAGTCCGACCGCAAGATTATTATGGTTACATAGGTATATAAACAGTCGGTTGTCATCACATTGGTATCCATAAAATTATAATGCAAGATCAACTGTATTATTATATGAAATTAAAAACAATCTCGGTGGATGTGTCACGTGAGTGACCTAATGCTAATAATCGCTCGTGTTTGTTGTTAGTACTGTAATAGTGATTCATGACCGTATGGACTCGATTCTCAAAGTGTTCGTGAAAACTTATTTGACATACAAAATAATTGTCGTCATTGAACATTAAATGTCATGGACTTGCATAAAGTACGTAGGTACAATACCTACCTATAATGTATCTTTCCATTTCAATCTAATAAACCTTTGATGAAAGTTTAATAGCCTATAGTGTTTTGATCGTATCGGAACTCGTCACTGGCCAGCTGGTAACGGGTTCTTCACTAGTTGCAAAGCATTAAAAACAAGTAATTCGGTGTCGATATTGCGGACGAGAGGCATGGAGCGTCGCGGACGCACCTGGCGCGGGCGCATCGGTCGCCGCGCGCCGCCGGGCGAAGGTCGTTGCATCACGCCCCGGGGCTCTAACACCGTCGGTCGGTTTTTGCGCGCCACTCCGCCCCAGCCTGCCCCACCGTGCCTCGCATTCTCAAACACATTGCACTCGGTGCCCGATATTAGCTTAATAGCCGTATTAACCTCGTTACAAGTATTTACGTAGCTACGTCGTTCTCCAGCTTAATTTCCTCGGCCCAAGCGCGTCTCTGCATTGTGTTCCGATCATCACTTTAATCCGTGTTATATACCTACTTATATCGCTGATATCTTAATTTGTTGCATGTCAAGGACGATAAGCGTATTAGTAGATCTGTTAGACCAGCGGAGATCCTGACGCAGGTCGTTTATCGGTGTGGACGGGACGGGCGCCTCCCGGGCCTCCGCCACGGAATCTCGGATGTGAACGAAATCCAGACGAGTCGTTGACCCCGCGGCCGGCACGTCAAAGAGACAATGCGTGCGTCGAGCCGGGATCGCGACCGTCTTACGATGCGATACGTGTAATAGTCGACGACGGCGGACGAAAGTGTTTCGTTTCAATGTTTCGGTTTTTGTTATTTTATCGGCAATTTATGTCACCGAGCTTTCCGGGAGCGGCGCGGCGGCGGCGGCGATACGATCGTTTTATCGTCGTTATGAGCCCACTACTTACTAATGATCTGAATATTTATATTTGAACGAGCTTCTCGTCCCGCTAAAAACTTTTGATAGTGGCGCTATGAAAGATGTTATGTTTGTTGTCTTTATTGATATGTCTTGAAAATTAGTTCTATATTAAATAAAGATTGAGGGCACAAACCGTGTAGGCAAACGGGATCTCTTTCAGGATTCTGATTAATAAAATGTATACCTATCGCAACAGTGCAACGGTTGACATGCTATAAATACTAGGCGGTCCTATTCTATTGCGTGCCGTCAATTAACCGCGCGGCTCGTGAGAACATGCACTTCGCATAGTAATCGATATTGCTTCAACAGAAACGGTAATTAATAACTACGCAATGACAAATAGTTGGTACCTACTCCTACGTGCTGTACGCGGAGGCACCTCCCGTGACTTGCGAAATCGTGTAATCGAATCAATCGCCTCGCTAAATGGAACGTTTCTGCTCAGCTCTCAGCCTCGTACTCGTATAAGTAACATTACTCAAAGGTTAATAGTCAAAATAGTCGTTACTGTCTATGGATTCATTGAATACTCAATGGTTTACACAGAAAGTAATAATCGATACGGTGATTCATATGGAATAAACTAATAGATCTCGCTTTGTATGAAGGTTTTCCTATACCTACCTACCTGCTTTCTGGACTGAGTACCTACCACGCCACCCACCATAATTTTGTTGATAATGAAATGTTTCAACGTGTTTTGTTTTCGGTAATGTCTTGAGCTTCTGTAGTTCTTCTGAGCGTTAAATTATGTTTAGCGCACTAATTAGAAGTAATTAATATTAATAACGAAATGATCTATGAAATAAATAATAAGTAAGAATACCTCAATAATTTTCCTTCCTGCAATTGTTATCACAATCCAATTTTTGGTAAAATGTTTGAGGCAAGACGTGAATTGAGGTGTATAAAGTTCGGGTGGGCCAGTCAGTACCTCTGTCAGGGTTGAGGTCTGAAGTCGCTCTAAACTTTTAACGACCCATTAGAGATCACAAGTCTCTGGCGTTTCGTAGCTGGCTGACCTATAAGTATTTAGGTATCGCGGCTGGAGAACGAAGTAGGTCCTTAGAGAGAATTCAAAACTTTAAATGTTCCAATCATTTATTTTTAATCCCAATGTTCTTATTGTGGACGAAAAGAAGTTGTTGGTATAATCTAAATAATGTAAATCTCTATATCCTGCCTTATAATGACATCATAAAGGCGTGCAATAATTAATTGATGGTGTAACGTTTCAGGTGCCTGTTGTCTCGGGACTTCGTGAGATTGGGCAAGTGGTTCGTTCAGCCGTACGATGGGGACGAAGAGGACGTTGGAAAGAGGTACTTCATAATATTGCCCACATATCAAACATGTTCCTCTGATGATAACAATCCACTATACAATATGGAAGTTCCATTTGAAACAGTTACTTTCGGTGAATTGTTTGAAATGTCACCGTTATGGTAAAACATAGCAGTGCACTTCCTAAAGTAACATGAAGATCTCTGTGTTGCACTCGTTAAGGTACTAGAGTGAGACTTCGTTCCTCTTCATACATGACTTTAACACCCATTGGTATAGTGCAATCAAACCCATGAGCAGGATTAACCTCGCGTTACATTATGACGTCTTTTTCGTAAACTGATGTCGATCGAAGTCATCGACTTTCCTATTCTTAGTTTGATACGTAGCAACTTCACCACCCAAGTTTCTATAATGCTTCATTTTCTTTGCTCTTAAAATTAAATGTATGTACCTACGTAAAATGTGCTTAATGTGAGATTTTTTTTACTAATCTATATGTATTCTTACGTACAGCAGCCCGTGGCACCTGTCGTTTTCGTTCGCGTTCTTCCTGCACGGCGAGAGCACCGTGTGCGCGTCGGTGGACGTGCGGCAGCACCCGCCCGTGCGCACGCTCACCGCGCGTCGCCTCGCGCGCTTGCACGCGCCGCAGCCCGACCGCGGCGCGCACGCCAACGGTTAGCCCGCTACATCTTAATATAAAGGCTTTTAATGGTCCATTATAGGGCACCGGTCTTTCCTCGCAGATTTAGAACCTAGCCCTTACATCTTATGTGGCTTTCAACTTATTAATTCTCAAAAATAGGGCACGGGTACCCCTCGCAGTGAGAAGGTTTAGAAATTACTTTACCACGCTGTACCAGTGCGGCTTGGTGGTGGTTAACCTAAGCATGGGAAAGCCGCCGGCCTATGAGCGCTTTACATTATACTGGAATCATAGTCACTTAGGTTCAGCTTAATGTTAAGCTAGCCTTTGATTCATAAAGGATTGAAGGAAAAGAAAAGTTTGTTACTGTATATTATGAAACCTGAATTGGTTCTCTCAAAAGATCTTACGAATATTTTGGAGTTCTGCAAACTCCTAATGCTTTTCATTCGTGTCTTATTCCATGGAGGTAACTCTGTATCCGTAACCAGAAAATTAGAGTTTATGACATTACTAATGTTAATATGACGTTGGTCGGTCGGTGTTGCAGTGATCCTGGCGCCGTTCGGGCTGGAGGCGACGCTGACGGGCCGCGAGTGGGGCGACGGCGACGCGCTCACGGCGCGCCTGCTCGACTCGTGGCGGCAGCTCTACCCGCTCGAGCAGGGCTGCGGCGCCGTTGAGGTAACACTGACCTTCAAATTTGTGTTTATATAACAGTGTTTGAAAATGTTGCGTTTTGATTGGAATGTTTAATTGGAAAATTTTGGTCCTTCGAGCCGATTACGTAAGTTGAGCCCTAAAATGTTTGCATGAGTTGACGCAAAAGGTATTTAGAATTGTGCATTAATAATGGTGTTTGTGTGTGCAGGTGGAGTGTGGCGGCGTGCGCATGCGCTACCCGCTGCCGTACGCGCTGGTGACGGAGATGGAGGCGCCCGCCGCACCCGCGCCCGCCGCCGCCGCGCTGGCCGCGCGCGCGCGCGCCGCGCTCGCCACGCCCGCGCCGCACCAGGTAACGTGCAGCTTACGTAACATAGTTGGTTGTATTTGCTACCTTATTAACTACTGTATGAAGTCATTCGCAAAATCATTTAAATTGTGAGGGTAAATGGAAGCGTGGAAACAAAACTTTATACATTAATTGAAAAGTTTTGAGTAAGCTTCCGATATTAATTGATTGTCACGAGTGATTATGAGAGACAAATTGATGTTCTGAAGGTTCTAAATGTCGATTAAAGTATCAAGCACTCGTACATATTGAATATGTATAACTTAACTTATGGAACTTGATAGGACTTCATGAAAACATGTGATTGTACTGTCGGCGGTGGTTCCAGATGGCGGAGCTGTGCTACAGCGAGGCGGCGGGCGACAAGAACGACGACTTCCTGGACGCCACGCGCAAGACGCCCTGCTCCTGCGCCAAGTGAGTACCCCCTCCCCCCGGACGCCTCACCTCCCCCCTCGCCCCCTGTTGCTACCGTTTGTGCAGCGTGGGACTCGGTGGACAGTCTACATCTTATTGTTTTCTTACATATGATGGAGTATCAAATTAAGACATTATGTTACAAGTTTGTTTGTTTTCCATTGTGCATGAATCGTAGCAACGGTTTACTTATAGAGTATTATTTTTAATGTGGTAGCGTATACAGTAGATAGGAGCAGTATGTAGTGATACTGGAGCTTTGTACGACAATTTGTGTGTCATGCGATTTATATATCAATATTTATGTTATGTATGAGAGTATTACGTTTATTATATACTTACTTATATGATATCATAGTATACTTATAGCATATCTTTAGTTTGAAATGCATCCGTATGATATGAGAAGCTCCGTCGACGGCGGTCCAGGCGCCCCCGGGGCGGCCGTCGACGAAACGTGACGTAGCGATGAGCGATCGCAACCAGCGCGGGGTAGATGAAGTAGATTTATAGGTAGATGTTATGTATGTGAATGTTGAATAGATACTTAGTTTATGATTACGTAGTAGAGGGTTTACGAGCTTGCGCGACGAACGCGCTCTGCGGAATTACCGTAAGGGCATGACGGACGCGTCGATGCATTGTCGGCCAGCAACCGCGGACAATGCGTGGACCGTCCGCCGCTGGCGCCCACCTACACCGCTTGCTTCCTTGTTGGTATCACTACATTGCGGTTACAGAGCTGTCGGCGTAGCGAGGTGCATGTAACGATGCCGCAAAGTTATACCAACATGACGTCCGACCGCGTATCCAGTTGTAGTGGCCGACCTCACTAGCTCCTGTACTTAGGGAATCTTTGAAGCCGTCATTGGCATGTAGCGTCCGTATCCGTTAATAGATAATTTGTTATTGAAGTAGAACGGAAGCGTACGTGCACATGCGCGTTGTCCCTTAGGTCGCGGTAACGCGTAAACATACCGAGCAATAATATTACGATTGTCCCGTCGGTATAGAAGTCACCGGCACCGAGTCGTGACCGCTGAGTACGTAATATCATTTTTAAGTTCAATAACGTCCTGTGATACCATCAGTGATTGCGATTGGGAATCTTGTAATGTATTGTATACCAATTTAAAAAGTTTTTTATGTAATGCTAATAAGTTACAAAAGAAAGCTAATTTAAAAGGCACAAAAATCGTTTAGCGACCCCTCGTTCGAATAAAACTCGGAGCGTTCAAAGCCAGCAAGTAAGCAGCTTAGAGCAAGGAGAGGCGCGGTCGAACGCGACGTGGATGATTTTCCTTCGTTACCGCGTCGGCCGGAGACAGCGACGCGTGTGCACGTACGGTCGGACGGTCGCGCGGTCGGCCACCGGATGCGCGGCCGGCAGCGGGACGGTGTTGCGGAGCGCGGCCACTAGCGTTGTGTTGTGCAGGTGGCGGCGCCGGCGCCCGCCCCGCCCGCCGCCCTTCCACCGCCGCGCCGCGCCCCGGCCCGCGCGCGCGCCGCCCCGCGCCGCCCCGCCGTGAGTACACCTGCCCCACCTCGCCCCACCCCGCCCCCTCACAGGCACGCCAAGTAACAGACGCGCGGCTCGTGCATAAACATCTTAACGTCCCATAGCGACTACGATTTTAATAATTCGCTCGTGTTGCCCGCTACCAACATCTCCAACTATTCTGTCATAAAATGTTTGCGATGTTTTAAACATTTATCAACGCGCGTCATGATTTGTGCGTGCTTGTGACCTTGGAGTTCTTTCAACGTCCTCTATCCTCCTCCCCCGCTCTAGCCGCCGCCGCCCGCTACCCGCCGTCCGCTGCCGTTGCCCCGCACAGTAAGTTATCTCTTTTCCATCCATCTAGCTCTAGCGTTGCTGGTGCCTCTTGGGGACGACGCTGCCCAGATACCGTCATTTACGATAACCGAAGTGGTTAGTGAAAGGATTGGTGAGTCACGTGTCCCGCTGTGGAAGATAAAATATCTGTCGGAAACAGAGTGGTCCCAAAATCTACCCAATCACTTCGGTGTATAAATAAATGTACGACGTGAACGAGTAACAGTAAGCATTCAAGTTGCATTATTTTATTGTTTCCATAATGTTAAACAAGCCACAAAATATGCTGGTTGATGCATGATATTGCCTTTATGAATTATAATTTTATAGATTATATATTGCATTATAGTGCATGAAATAGTTATTACTGCAACTACATAGCCTGCTATCTATCATTTTAAATTGCATGTTTTGTGTCTTTCAATGTTAACACACCTCGAGGCATCATGATGTTATTTCACTTTGTGAGTGTCTCCATTTCATGTGACAACCTAATTTCTTTGCCAATTAATTACTAAGAATCGACACAAATGATTCGGTTGTCAAATGGAAGTTAACCCACGAGCAAGATGTACATGGGACTTCATTGTAATCGTTTATCTCCCCAACTTATCGTGAGGCTGCTGCTAGAGCCCGTGAGAGACGTACAGCGCCCGTAGCCTGCTACGAACGTGTGAATGCGGACGTGCTTGGACGTGCCCTCGACAGATTGCACATTCATTTGTTCATTTGAAACTTTCACTGCTTCGCACCGCTTCTAGCGTGTCTCCATTTGTCGTAACACTTGTTTGTCCGGGCGACATTTAAATATCGTTAACACAAAGTGAACAGTGTAGCGGCTACGAAGCAGTGAAAGGGCGCGGAATATATCGTAATGTACACACGCATAATAACATCTACCTTTCATCTCAAAACTCCTAACTCGCTCGACTTATCACGCCACACGGGAATACAGGAAGTGTGCAAAATTCAGTAATTAAGACTGTATTAAGCTAGGTTTTACATACATTGTCAGTGTTCGAAACGTCTTGTAAGTGAAACGATGCTGTTGACGATTAGCTGTTACAAGACGGTTCAGTCATACTTGGTATACTCGTAAATTGTACTTCGAATGGTGTGAGAACGTGAGGTTACACCCGGTGTTACGTGTCCGTTACGTTGCTGCGATTTTTAGAGGCTGATTTGTAAATTGGTCTCGTATGTTTCTTATAAGCACTGCTAGACGAGCAAAATGTATGTTTTGCTAAGGAAAACGTGCGTATTTACTAAAATTACGAGGCACAGCAATCGTAACGTAACAGACACGTCGGTTGAGGCATTATAAGTATCACGTGGTGTTCGTACGCAATCATTGCATTTTTTTTGGTCGGTTTCCTGTAAAGGCACCCCGAATTGAATCCACGCGACGTTTGTGTACGACGTTTATGTATCGAGTGTGTGTTCGATGTGCGATCGGTGTGCGCGGTGGCTGATATTGTGTGTGCGCAGGTGCGGCGGCTGCTCGCCGGGCAGCTGCGGCGGCGCGTCGCCCGCGCCCGCCGGCTCCGCGCCCCCCTCGGCCGGCGCGCCGCCCCCCTCGCCGCACCACCAGACCATCCACCAGGTACGTGGACAACAATTAGCGGCAATAGCTATCAAGTTGGGATATGGAAATAAATTTTTGCATTTTAAAAGTGTACATTCAACGTAAAATCGTCGCAGTCGTAGAACAATGACTTTTCTGATAATTTGAGATTTTCTTATGCGTTAAATAACTAGATTTGTTTTAGTAGATTTGATTTTTAAACACAGAAAAAGTCAGGAAAAATCTTTAAAATGGCCTCCTGTAAAGTTACTGATTTGCAGAACCGTCTTTGTTTTACGACTACGACGAAATAGTCATGAGTACTATTTAGTCTATGTTGATGTGTGAACAGCTTTAATTGTGTCACCTGTAAGAGCTATGGTAATGTTAACGTGATGCGATTGTGGTCGCGTAGACGCTGGCCGTGCCGACGACGCTGCACACGCCGGCGCCGACACCGGACCCGCTGGCGCCGCCCACGCCCGCGCCGCCCTCCGCGCCGCCCGTCAAGGCGTACGCGCAGGTATGACTTTTACCTAAGTTTCCTTGATTTAGCATGCTAATTTGGTCACTTAATAGTGTATATGGTGTTTTTAGTGTGTCCGGGTGTCAAGCCGCGAGTTTCTCATGATGTCATGTAATTATTATTATATGTTAAGTTTTTTAGTTCTCCATAATTATAAAGTTAAATAAAGATAGACAATTAAACTATTGAACATTTTATCACTCACCAAAGGTTTAGTGGCAGACGCCCTAACCTGGATTCCGCCTTAGATATGTGCGAACATTACGAACCAACCACCGCTTCGAAGGAGATATTAAACATATCGCTAGGCCGTGTGTTGTTTGTCGCTAACAAAAGACAACATTGAACCGTTTTGTTCGCATTCGTTTAAAAAATGTGTGTATCCCTTAGGGCGACTCCCCGGCGAGCGGCGGGGCGGGCGGGGGCGCAGGCGCGGGCGCGGCAGGGCTGGCGCGCCGGCCCGCGCTGCCGGCCGCCGAGCGCCGGCTCGACCCCGTCGAGGATGAACATTCGCTGCACATGCTCTACGACTACACCACCGTGCACGCTTGGTCAGTGCTTTGACAATCACCATACTGGCCACACTGGTCGTACTCACTAGCGACCGTATTTATGTATAGTCCGTTTCAATGGACTTGATTTATTCTGTAAACAATCTTGTTTACTTATTTGTGCATACGTACGTCCATGGCTCACAGAACTAATTAAATGCTTAAACTCATTTCTGACTTTTAAATATTTTAAAGAATAAATAATAAAATGTAGTGCCAAGATTGTTTACAAAATAAGTTCTTTAAAACTGAGTATAGTAGCATATTATGTAGCAAATGTAATGCATGTCACTTTAAAGTGTATTCTAGTTTTGGTATCTGCGGATCACGGAACACATTACACTCAAGTTTTGTAATGGGTATCGAAAATCCGCTACATCAATAAATCAAAAAACGCAGTAACATCGTTCAAGGTATCGATTTTATGCAATTTTGGTGTAACATACATTTATTCTTTCAAGAGATAGTAAGTGACTGCACTGTACGTGCGTTCGTACACGTCAATGGCTCACAGAAAATCAGACGTATTCGTAGGTCGTATAGTACCTACTAAGTACGCCATATTCTGAATGACCCTTGACTCATTGTTCAGGCGTCAAATGACTGCATGAATATTGCTTCTTCTACTTCATCTTACACTATTGTGGTGTGGCGGGGTCGCCATGTGGTGTGGCGTGGAGACCAGGAGAATCAAGAATAACAACTCTTCATTGTAAAAGAAACTCTGTATTTCGTAATCCGTAATCGTACATGTGATGGGTAGGGTGCTCTTATATACTAAAGGGGACGTGCTTCTTAACTGAAATTATAATATCTCCTTATTCTAACAAACGTGAAAATATTCTACATTACAATCACATTATCTCCTTAATGTTATACATTACTGATCACGTATTAACCGTGATCTTTTTGTCACCATACCTCACTAATTAATTTGTGAGTGTTATTGATTGTCACGTGACGCGGTGTGCGCGCAGGCTGGAGCACCCGGTGAAGCGGTTCAAGGCGAGCGAGCCGCGGCTGTGCGAGCGGCTGGCGCTCGGCGCGCCGCCCACCGACCTGTACGCCGGCCACGACCACACGCGCCTGCCCGCGCCGCGGCACCACCTCAAGCACGAGCGGCATGACGTAAGATGGATATCACACACATGTTATGATTATATAGGATGGTTGAGTTAATGTTCTATTGGGTAACGTGAGGATTTGGAATGACTTAGCGGGGTTTAGTGACCTTGAGCAGATCCAACATGATAGTCTTGGATGTTGTTCAGCAGGAAGAATCAGGCAGGTTCTTCAAAATGCACCTTGTGATTTAAAGAATGAATATCAATAAACTTGGTTGAACTGCAGCAAATATTGGTGGAGAGAAAATATTTTATAAACATTATACTACCATTACTATACCATATTACCACTAACATTAACTATATTGAAATTGTGATTTCACACACAGTTGCAATAGAATTTTTCTTTTGTTTTCAAGTGTATACAATGTTGTTTTGTCGTGTGCGCAGGAGGATGTGAAAGAGTACAAGAACCTGTTCACGTCGGACGGGCTGTGCCCGACGCTGAAGGACCTGGACCAGATCTTCGAGAACTCGGACGACGCCGCCAGCGGCGATGAGACGGTAAGACTTGTGAGTGTACCCTTCATTACCTTATTATCTGTTATTCCTCGGTGCGTGTTGCTTGTTACACATTATTATGTTAAATGTAGAATGAGTATGCTTCTTGCACTTTGAATTTGAATTATTGTGTTGCTGTAAATCTGTGATGGGATGTGCTGAATCTGAATTTTTTTTTCACCAACGCCTTATGGATTGTGAATGTCCGTGTAGTATCCATTATAATAATATAATTATCTATTCAGTGTTAATTCGGTGTTTTAAAGTCATTCAAGAGTAATTAAAAAATAATTACCTTTGGACTTCTCTGAAGTAGTAAGCGCTTACTTAAAATCTTTATCTCAGTATCGATTCATCGCTGTATTTTGAAATTGCTACTTACTGCTGGTGTATGTAAGCAGATTACTCAATTTAGTGGTGTATCTTGTACAGATGCAAGTGTCGACGCCGCCGGAGTCGCGGTGCGGGTCGCGCGGCGAGCGCGGCGAGGAGCGCGCGTGCGGCGGCGGCGGGCGCACGGTGCGCGCGGAGGAGCTCAGTAAGATGTTCCCCACGCCGCCGTCCATGGAGGCGCACGCGCAGCCCTCGCCGGGCTTCTCGCCGCCGGACGACGCGCCGCCGCACACGCCGCACCACGGGCTCGCGCACACGCACGCCGCGCTGCACGCTACGCGCGCGCACGGCTCGCCGCCGCCCGACCCCATCGAGGTGATGACGATGTCCTGCTTGCACGATTCATCGTATTTAACGAGTTCCTAAAGAAGTGTTGTGATTATATGAAGAAAAAATTTATCAGAAAAAAAATTACAATGTGTAACTTGAGTATGCTAAAACCTGGACAGGACTGGTCGTACGTGTTCAAGCCGCCGACGGTGTGCAAGTACGTGGGCTCGTCCAAGTACGCGGCGCTGACGACGCTGCCGAGCCAGCTGCTGCCGCCCGTGCCGCTGCCGCCCGAGGCCGTGTACTGCCCGCGCTGGCAGCGCGACGACACCGCACACGCCGCCCACCAGCGCCGCACCCCCTCCGTCACACCCAACGGTAACTAGCACGCATTATAATCGTGCGTAAACGCCAACTTTAACGTGTACTATTTGTTTTAGGTGATATAAATGTCTGTATTATGGTCTTAATTGTTTATTATGTTATTTAATGAACATAGTGATAGATTTAAAACTTAATGTGTAGGCGAAACGAACAACTCGACAAGCACTAGTACGCCGGCGGGCGTGAAGCGGCCGGCGTCGCCCGCGGGCGAGCGGCCGGAGCCGGCGGCGCACCGCGCGCTCACGCCGCGCGCTCCCGCGTCCCCCTCCCCGCCCGCCTCGCCGCGCGCGCCCGCCGCCGGCTGCCCGCTGCTGCTCAACGTGCTGCTCGCCGACACCGTGCTCAACGTGTTCCGCGATCACAACTTCGACAGCTGCACGCTGTGCGTCTGCAACGCTGGAGCGAGGGTGAGCTGCTAGCATGTGCATTGTATTGTGAACGTTCTGGATCTAAGAGTACCTACTCATTGTCATTTGAGTTTCATTGAGCATCATTTGAGCTTGTATATAAAACTATGAGTGGCAGTGATCCAAAAGAGGTAAGAATGTATATCTTGCTAAAATTTAAAAAAATCAGTTACATCATATTTTTGATGTTGCCTCCGTCACAATCGAATCGATTGTGCCATCGAGCCATTGTTTTCGTATCGTTCCTCATAATTACACTGGGCGGTGTGTAAACAGTCGGTGGGCAACATCCGCGGCGCGGACGCGGGCACGTACCTGGCGAGCGAGGCGTGCGGCACGGCTGAGGACGAGCCGGCGCGCTGCTCGTGCGGCTTCAGCGCCATCGTCAACCGCCGCCTCGCGCATCGAGCCGGACTCTTCTACGAGGTATGCTATATTGTACACGTTGCTTGCTTAAATAATTATGATTCCCTCTTACTCACAAAGGAATATAGTACATGTGTACAAACTAACATACATTACATTACCAACGCGTTCCTAAGTTGATTAAATTTAAATGTCTAACTAACTTTGTGATATCGCAGGACGAAATGGAAATCACGGGC
>DWKA01000074.1:0-24483 GCA_018249155.1 Panoquina ocola ocola
CCGTCCAGTGGTTTAGGCTGTGCGTTGATAGATCACTATGTCAGTCAGTCAGTCAGTCAGTCAGTCAGTCAGTCACCATTGAGTTTTATATTATTTAGAAGTATGCACTTTTTGTGCTGGGGTGTATAAAAATACTTTAATTCTTTCGTTGTTTAGGATCAACATTTAGGGAGAGCGTATTAGAGACTTGTATGACGAACTGTTTGATTCATCAGGGACACTCATAAGTATTGATATGCATAAACATTGTTGTTATTACAAATACATAATTATGTTTCATGAAAAGCACGAGAGATTGTATTTCATATCATTTTATCGAAACTATATAAAAATAAATCTCAAAGACTTCGATTGGATTGAAATAAAGCAAAATTCAAAAAAGATCAGTAGTCGAATTTGTTCTTTGTTCTAAAAGAGATTGTCCCAACTGTATTTTACGAACAAATCATATTTTTTATACGACTCAAGTACTTAATGACAAACGTATTCTTTTTTATGTTCGCAATTAGCCGTGTTGCAACGTTGTGCCGATCTCTTTTTATGACTGGCAGGTTCGGGGAATTCCGCTGTAAAATATTGAGTTCTTAGTGTAATTACCTCTATACCCGGAATGTTTTTGTTCCCGTGGTCGGTGGAATAACCTCAGATAGGTCGATGGAAAGTCAACGCGTCAATGACGATGAGTCGTGAGTTGTTCATTGTTGCGCGTTTTCAAAGGCTAAATGGATCACCATTTCATAGTTGTTTAACTTGACGTCATGAATAATGCTGTGACGCACTTTGCATAATATCGTATATACCTATCGTAACACTTTCTCTAAACGATGGTGGCATATTCTACCTGCCAAATGAGTTAACGGGCCTTAACAGTGAACCAACGAAAGCAAACGTGTATAAGACGGGAAAGTTTCTCCCCACCAACTCCGCTCCTTTTCTTTGCTCTTGCGCAAAGTGCAAAATGCCAATTAAATATTTCTTCTTACACCTTTAACAATGTAGTATTTCGTGGACTTAACTTCTGGTTGAATATAAAGTTGAAAACGCGACTTTAGCGACAGCTAAAAAGTGTATGCACCACCAAAGTGATGCTAATGACCTTATGATTTACAATTAAATAGCTAAAATTAAGCTAATAATAATAATACTGGGCTAATAATTCAGAAATTTTAACAATGAAAGAATTATTAAAATCTTATTCGTTAATGCTTTAATTGCACTTCCTGAAATTATTTTAAAAAATCTAGGATAAATCATTATGAACGTAATTAAAGAGTTTTTTAGCCTTCACAATTTATTATTTAATAATGCATAATGCATGGAAATTTAAGATCCTGTTGGGCATCGCCTTAAAATTGTATCATTCTCGAATCTGTCTGCGCATGTTTGTGTACACTTTGTAGAGCCAATACTTTAATTTAGTACAATTCAAGTTCAGAGCATTTTCAGTGACTAACTAAAGTATTAAATACCTAAATTTTTGGAAATAATCATATAAAGAGCATGTAAAAAATCAGTTATGTCTATTAGATAAAATAACAGAAGTTTTGATTGTAGACGACGTAAGATATAATTTTGCAGCAAGGTCGATTTCGCTCATAACTATTTACAACGCGTTTTGGCGACACACGGTCAGCACGAATTCGAGGGCCCGTAATAGGTCGGAATGTGACGATCGGTGTCAATAGCCTGTGTCACTCAAACGTCTCATTAGCATACAACAGCTCATAGCACTCACCAAGGATCTCATTTGCAATTTTTTAAAGTGCGTTTAGTACTTCCGAGAGCATTGTAGCTTGTTGTTACTACATGTATGATTCCAATTGCGGAAGTAATGTTGCCAGTAAACCCTTTAAAGGGTATCAAACAACATTAAAATGTAAAGCGAGAATTGAAGGGAGAGATAAACCGTTGCAATGCGCAATGTTGCGACATCAAAATGCGGGCTGTATTGCCGCCCTACTGCCCGACTGAGAAAGTGTCTGCTTGAGGACGTTAAAGCATGCCAGAATGGCAACACTGTTTGAATTTCGATTATTTATAAGTGATTGGAAAATAAATTAAAGTACTTAAGTTACGAACTATTGACTTATTTCAACACGAACATTAAACATTTAAAATAAACTGAAAAGAATAAACGTTTCGATATTTTAACCGTTAAATACTTTAAAATTACTAAGCAAGTAGATATGTCACGTGAGTTAGGATACTAAAGATTATTACGACATCAAACACTTTATTTGTAGTCTTAATACATAAAGTACTTCTTTTTCTTTAATGTGTATCTGTAAATATTTGACGTTCCCATATATAGTGTGTGAGCATAGCTGTATGCGGCACTTTTCTAGCGTGCCGTTCCGTTCCATTTTAAAACTGGGTCACTGTGTCATGGCGGCCGCACAAGTACCGAGCGCCATCTTTGAATTTTGTTGATTCATGTCATAGGCTTATTCGACATTACATTTTATTGTATTACATTCACACTGTATTTTACAAGGAAAAGTGTTAACATTTATTTATAATTGGAAATATTTCTGTGTTTTTCAGAACTTTAGTAGACATTCGATTTTTTGCCTTTTTATCTGGGTATCCTAAGAATATGTAATCGATTTCTAGCGTTTCAATAAAAATTTGTCGAACAATGAGTTTGGCCAATATAAAAGAATAGTGGACTAAAGATTGTAGATTAAAAAGAGAAGTTCAGCTCTTGCTGAGACGATAATAGTCTATTCGATTACGTGTTGAGTCGGTAGTCCGGCGTATCAAAGGAAAATGAAACTTGTAAGCTTTCACTTTGCCATGGCCCGGTACCGTGATTGCGAAATTTGTTCCAATCACGAATTTAGTGTGTAAGAATCTAGTATGTAACAGGTTAATTTTTTTAAGATGCCACCTGTTGAAAGACATGCAAGGCGTTCTGATTATTACCTACCTTTCATTTCGTTTGAAAAAAAAACCGCTATTTTTATAATAGTGAAAATATGTAGGTGTACCTGTCCATATAACAGAAGAATTCTTTTCTACTTTATGAATAGATAGAATTATTAAAAATATAACATAGGAACAATTAACGATCCGTTAAATACAGAAATATAACCTTCAAGGAATTATTATTTTTTTGTTCTTAAACATTTCCCATAATGAGTCCGTAACCGAGTGCAGTAATATCGCCGTAATCTCTGCTTCTTGTAGAGACAGTTGAATATTCGTGAGTAAATCCGACAGATAATTCCTTGTGCGTTTGTTTCGGCAATTGTTGTGAAATTCGGACCGAGAGTTGAGGTCTCACCTCTCACCGCAGGCATAATGAAAAGTGAAACTGCAACAGCGAACGTCACGTCGCTGTCGACGCGACGGTCATTTAATGTTGTTTGTTCCGGTTTGCAGCAACTTAATAGGTACATTACAAAATTACAACATTTAACGTACCTATGTATCAAGATATACGATACTACGAAAAAGAATGTTAAAACCATACAACACCAAGTACCTATTTCTCAACGAAACGCGCTCCCCAATAACATTCACGTTCACAATCTACCGCCACGGTTCCTCCAAACACTTATCGCCTATCATCGATACGCAATAACCGTTCGAACCACTAGTATTTTTAATCACTCTATATGTTGCATTGTCTGTCCCTCTCTGAGGCCCAATAGAGGAGGGGAGTGCGGGAGGCAGCCACAGAATGTAGGCAACTGTGACAAGGACACGCCCGTACTCCGTGCTAACACTTCCATCCAGTTTCTAACGTGTTTGGTGCTGATTTCGCAACGCTCGCCCGCACCCGGCTCCACACCAACGATGCACGTTCGTGTTCGTGAGCGATTACACCCACAAGGCAATCCACCACAATGTACACTCTAAATCGTACGAAATGTTGTATCTACCGGCGCGGCACGGCGATGCGAGGTCGGGTGACGGCTGACGGTTGCGCTGATTGGCAACCGATGCACGTTTCATTAGATAAATCAAGGGATTAACCGAATACCTTCGTCGACTAACTGTCAAGAATGCACCAAAGAGGTCATGGAATAGATAAGGGAGTTATTACAAGGCCGTTTTGCTCGCAATAGAAATGTTCCGGCCTTCCTTGCTGTCGGCGAGGTGAGCCGCTAACTCAAGGCAAAATTAAGTTAATATTTGCTAAATGTGTTTCGCGATATCAACGTTTTACAATGCTAATATCGGCAAGAATAAATTCGATGAAAACATTCGATTATAAACCTTTACAGTTTACTTACACTGTCAGAGAAAAAATGCTGAAAATTTGCAATATAAATCTATGAGATCTTTATGTTGTTCAATTACGCTGTGTCCATTCAAGGTGATCAACTTATCAATTTTGTTATTGATAATAATTTTGATGACGCAAAACATTTCTTTAACAATCGTTTCGAGTGGCGGATTTCCGGAAGGCGCTACGTCAATAATATCTAGTTCCATGTAAGTATCCATGAATATTACTAACCCTTGCATGTGATGTGCTGGTACTTCGATGGTGGCGGAGGCACGGCGGCGGTCGCCAGCCATGTCCGCAAGCCTCGCGAAATCTGTGTCGACATCAGCTAATCTCGCAGATTTACGTGACTCTAGCAGCCTTATTTCATCAAGCCTCTTTGTAAGCTCTATCGGCACCTGAAACAAGGAGAAAAATCAAGTTTAAAATTAATATCAATCCTCTTAATACATACGTTTCAATAAACATATAATCTAGATAAGGTTACCAGTGCAAACTTGTCTTTCAAACTAGTTAGCAGTCGCTGCTAGGCACATGTGAAAGTTAATTGTTCTGACGTCATGCAAGCATCGTTATATGAAGTTACAGGAGCAAAAGTGGGTGTGTGTGAGATCAATATGGCCGACCTTCGCGCGGTCCGTATTCGGACTGTCGGATATGACGTCATGACCTAGCGCAGCTAGAATTGGAGCGAGCTGCAAGATGCGTTCCGTGTCACCAACTCCGCGTCTATGTGTTACTAATACATCTATAAATAATAATAACTTTTCAAATTGATACCAAAATTACATTGAGCTAATTTGTTCCTATCTATTGATCCACTGGGATATCTTTCACCCACTAAAACTTTCCAGTGAAAGAGTTTAGTTTAGTGATTCTTTTTTAGATTTTATTTAACTTCCAATATCAGTTTAACTCCAACTTATGGTACATTTAGATATTAGAAATAAAATTTTTGGCAAAGTTTAATTCCAAAGCAATTTATGATAAACATAACCTGATCTTCCTAGTACACTAAAGTACACTTCAAAAGCGTGTTATTAACTTGTAAACTATAAAATTTTACCTTAATTCATCATATAGTTGTAAATGTATCTACAGATTTTCGTTTGTGAAGTTCCGCCTGTTGTAAACGATCCATAAAGCTATTGTTCTAATGTAGACTTGCGTGTTTCCTGTATACGGACTCGCTCATCTTGCAGTTAGGAGTGACGTAATCCACTCACTACTAACCGGAAATATAGGGTGTATTATAATGACGTTGGAAATAGTAACGAAAATAGTAAAATTATTGTGCTGACACTGGTAACAATGTCAATGTCACGTACTGTAGCATTGCAAGGGTTAAGTTTACCTGAAGCAATTAAATAAGTATTTTCATTATTTAGAATTCGTAATTTTTAGGATTACTTAAAATAATAATTATTATTATTTATTAATCCTTATCAGTCGCATGATAATATTTATAATACAAGAAATATCTGTATTTTTTTTTTGTATTTTGCTCACGTCCATGGCTTTCAAATAGAAAAAATACGTCATTCATCATTCATACGTGGACAATTGAAATGCGAGTGTACTTGCTAGGTTAACTCAACTAGTAGTATGTGTAATAAAATAACAGTCAAGTTAGAAGCTGTTGACATTGATTACGTTTTCGCATCGCTTCCTCTTGCTCGTGCGCTTGCGTGATTAATACAATACGTGTGCGCGTGCGCAGTGACTGGTTTAAAGTTACGCTTATCTTTTATCACCAGTAATTTTTTATCACATACGTCAGTCCTACATTGTAATATTCGTCGTTCGTGAGTTATTCACGAGTGGTGATCGGGTAAATCCAAATTGCATCGGACTTCAGTATTAACCGAAAGTTTTGTAGTAGTTTTAAGTTAGACATTCATAATTAAATAACTTCAATCAATATCCGTATCTAATTAACAAATAAATAATTTAAAATACTCGTCAAAACTTTATAGTTATTTTATATAAAAAAAATACGCTGTGTCTTGAAGTAACATCTACATTTGTGTTGAATACAATTTCTTTTCGTAACGTTACGAAATATCATAAAACCAAAGCGCCTACACGATAAGTGCACTAAAGATGTCTTAATGAACAAAAATATGTCGTAATGAACGTAATATTTAACCTCAATTTTAAATGCATTGTAAAACACAATTAGCCTGGTTTTGTGTTTGCCTTAAAATATCACAATAACGGCATTCGTTTACTTAAAGCGACTCATTTATCAATTATTAAGGACGCTCAGTTTAGAATATTGTAGTTAAATTACATGTATTTCTGACATCGGTTTCAATTATGTAGAAAGAAATAGTTTATAAAGATCTACAAAAGTGGTTATTAGAATCTGATGAAAAATGGTCACCCTATCCCATAGAAATTAGTGACGTCTGCAACAACGCGTATACATCCCAAGAAATTGAGTCTTGTTTTATATTATACTGAATCTCTGTCCTGTTTAATTAATATACACCGGACGTGCTGTCACAGTTACTTTATTTTAAAAATAAATGGTTTACGTCATTTATGCTGTAGACAAAGCTAAGCTACAGTTGTGAACAATCGTAGTAGAGAAAGGGGACTTTTCTTGTACTTGAAATATTTTTTCAAAACTTCGATTCGAAAGGAAAAAAGGCAAAAGAATGTACGAAATTTTGGTTCTTCAAACGCCGTTCATTTGCGATCCATGATTGACATAAACGTGGATTTAATGATACCTCCTAAACCTTCCTACGTTTTACAATATAAATTGAGGTATTTTTAAATTAAGTTCTACAAAGGGTACAAAACAAAGGGAAGAAGCTTTGAACCAAAATCTAGGTAGCTATATTTTTCCCAAAGCGTAGCGAGGGCGGGCAGCTAGTATAGAATATTTACGCTATTTACACACACACACATCGCAGTATGTCCATTAAATTTGGTATGTAGATCGGTTTTGTTTGATCACCGTGCGTCGCAGGTGAGCGTGAACGCTGATCACATCATGTATACTTTCACTTTTACCTGGCATTGCTCGGAAGTAGTCCGACCCCCTCCCGGGACAATGAAAGTCGCTAAAATGATATACTTTAAAGTTACTCGCACACACTAAGCGCAATTCTGAGATTTCGAAACCGCTGCGCACATTTTGAACAAAACTTTTGACGGTTGCGATAGGAATCTTTACTGCAATAATCTTTGATACATGGCACCATGTATGACAAGGCTATTATTTAGATAAGTAACACTACATTCAATTAGGTGCAAGAGCTTCCTGTAAAAAAGTTAATAGTAAGTACAGAGTAGTTTTATTTGAGCCGACTAATTTGGGCATCGGCTTCCGTGGTACTTTCAATCGGTAATATATTTGGGAGTACGTACGCTTGTGCACGTAGCACCGCCATTTTAGTAAGTGAAAGCGGTAGGCTGCCTGTAAAAGTATAAAATTATAGTATAGACACGGTGTTATTAAGAGCAGCAACTTTACCTCATTTAAAGTGAAGCAGATCATACAGCGAAGTAATGAGCTAGTGAATGTATCTGCCAGAGCACACACACCAATGACGTATGCGGAATGCGGATACAAGAAGCTTCACACAAATGCTTTGAAGCGGTGTTGAGGTGGACAAAGTTATATCAGGTGGAAAACTGACTCAACGGATTAGCGTTTCTGTTGTAGACGTTAATTTCCAAAAAAAGGAAAAAAGATTTTTACACATTTCTAAGACTTGTTCATTCATAAACCTTTAATCTAATGTCGTTACGATGCCGTCCCGTCATCGGAGTACCGTTGTCCCTCACTAGCTTATGTAAAAAAGTGACAACTGTTGCACAATAGCGTCAATAGCTCCATTTGATGGCGAAACGCCGCTTAAATGCCAGTGAAAGTCACCGAGTGACTTTGACATGAAAACTGTCAATACCGCACGGTACTGATACAGGGCGATTGACATTCATTAGCGCGGTGATAATGAATGCAAAAGTCGGAAATAGGAATGGGGGAATGACGTTTTTATGTGCTTATATAACCATCATATCTATTAAATACAATGACTTTACTACCGAGTAACGACCTAATACAATGTAATTTTATATAATTAGTTACGTTTATAATTAAATAATATTGAAGTGCATGAGAAGGAGGTTCATGGCCATCAACAGGTGAATAGCTTAGAAATAATTAAGAAAATGTTTCCAAAAAATTAATTAATTAAAATGACATAATATTGAATAATAAATAACGCCTTGAATAGGTAATGAAAGTAATGTTTTGTGATACTTTGCACACTTTTTGCTCATTTAAAAATATTTTGTGGTGTGGTAATTTATAAGTAGGTACCTAATAAATTTGAATACATTTTTCACATCGACCACCTGTTTAGACATGAAATAATAATCATCAAAACTTTTTACCGATAACTTTTTCCAACTTTTGTTTAAGATGAAGTCTTTGATTCATTACATAAGATTAAAATTTATAATCTTTACCCCCTTTATCACACAAAATTAAATTCACCGATTTATTAATTACTAATTAATTTATTAAGTAGCCTTAAGTAGGTACCTACCTAACTTAAATACAATATACCTAGTCGTCTTTTGAAATATAGAGGCACAAGGGAATTTCTAAGACTAATTCTAAAATCTCTACATATTATACGATGGTTGTTTAAATCACGATACGGATGATTACAACTACTATAATCGTAGATTAGGTAACATGTGCAATTATAATGTATTATGTGCAATTATAATTGCTGGCTTGCTTAAGTTATAAAATGGTCGATCAGTTTTCATTTTGCCACGTAAATATCTAAGTTATTTTTTACCAATTTCAATGGTTGGAAATTCGGTGAATGTAATACCTACGTAGTTGATAAACATTGAGGTCGCGCGTTGGCATGCTCATAAAAAGCGAAAATAATGTTTAAAAGCCTTAACCAATCGGCTTGTATCAATGAAGAAATTGGTATTATAGGTAATTACTAAATGTTACTTAGTTCTTTGAATTCTAGCATAATATTAAGTTTATACATTTAATCCGTTTAAACAATGTAAGCGTACGGTCAGTAACTAATCGCATATAATGCGGCAAGCATTACTTAGTAACAATGTAGTATCTACGCGCATAATAGCATTATATTCGAAGCGAAAGTTATCGGGGTATGCGGCGAGTAGGTAACAAATGGCATTGACTGCAGGCTACGAACGATTGGTAGAGCGCTGCTGTTGTGACGTGTGCGTGCTAGGCTTAGTGCAACCAGCCAACGTAGCCTAATGATGCGGCACTCGGACAGTATAGATGTCGCCACGTAACTTGGCAAGGTTTTGGCGCAGTGGAGATAAGTTTTTGCATGTACACTTCAAGTGGCCAATCCAAAAGCCAAATTGTCTCCTTGAGACTTACAATTTAGAAGACTTTTCATTATTATATTTTCTATTACAGTTTATTAATTTGTGTAGTTTTCGAAAATTGTTACACCTTAAAAGAGGCGGTGCTCTACAATGTAGAGTCTACATGAATAAAAGTAATTTGGAGTCTGATTAACTAGATCCACTTTGGCCTTGGATATGAACCTTAAGAACTAGGCATAAATTTAATCCTAGTAATGAGATTATCTTTTATATTAATATTATAAAGCTGAAGAGTTTGTTTGCTTGAACGTGCTAATCTCAGGAACTACTGGTCCGATTTGAAAAATTCTTTCACTGTTAAATAGCCCATTTATCGAGGAAGGACTATAAAATATATCATCACACTAAAATAAATAGGAGAAGAGCAGCAATACACCGTATTTTCTCGAAGCAAAACGAAGGCAGGCAGCTATTTACTAAATAAAACTGTCAAACAATATAGACTAGAATAAAGCCTATTTATAAGTGTAACAGATCAGTGACTGGTGTATAATACGCAATGAGAACAGGTCATTTAAAGGACTGCAAGGACAAATCAAGTTAGCGGATTTTTGATAAAAACGGGTTTAACGGTACATTGTAGTGCAGTTTGTAGAGCCGCGATATTTACACGAATTCGAAAGTAAGGTTACTGGAGCAATTATAATATTATATCTGAAATAATATTTATCAGTGCCATTTCTATTTTTTTTATAATTTTTGGTTAAATTTTTTTTATAAGGCTTCTTGTTCAAACCGCTGTGGTTGTATCATAAATGCTCAGGCTATAATTATTATAAATTAAAATGAGTGAAGCCAAGTTCTCTATCATAAAGCGTTTAGGCCTGAACAATGCTCACAATTAACTATTTATTTATTACTTAGTCGTGGTAAAAACAATGAACTATCACAGTTAAGACGACCGATAACATTGCAGCAACGGACGAATAACTTCTGAATAAGTAGCATGATAAAAAAAACTGATAAGGCAAATTATCTTTTGTATTTGAAAAGGTCGAATACAGCTCCATTGATTCATTTTATTGCACTGAATATTGATTTCAATGTGTTTTTTGTATATAAAAAATGGACGATGGATGCATTGGTTACTCTCTAAATATTCAAAGTGACTGCAGCTGTAGGCACGCATGCATAAGTAATCCGTTGTCACTCATGTAGTAAATGGGTCAATAGCTCCGTGTTATAAACATTCGGAATATATGACGACTATTGGCGTTGACAATGTACCTACCTACCTAGCTTAGAAAAAAAGAGAGGGAACAGCATACAAAATTATGAAAAAATTGACTTGCTTAAACTTGTCTTAAAACGTAACTTAATTTCAGCTCACGATAATAATTTTAAAGTATTTAAATTTAGTTTATATTTATAAATATCATCATAAATAATTTATTGTATACGGTTGCTACCTGTCTACATAATTGTATGCACCTAGGTACGTAGGTTTCATTTAAAATTAAGTGCTTTAAAACAATTTCAATGTTTACTTTAATTACTCATACTCACATAATATATTCAAATTAGGTCTATGATTCATGCGTTAGTTCTCTATAAATTAACCTTTTATAATAAATATAAATATTAAGCGATTCATCGTTCTTACTTGCATAGCAACGCTGACAGATTTCGTAACACCGTTTATGCGAAGCGACCAAAATAATTGGCGATCGTTTTAATCACAACATTTTCGCAGTCGTGTCACGATCAGCAGATTACATTGGCATGTATTGTCTAGGCAAATAATTTGCGATTCCAATCGGATGTGTACGGTTAGGCCGGGCAACCGATCGGCACGGCCTTGTGTGATTGGTTGAATACAAACAGTGGTTGCTTGTAAAGCGGATGCGACAGAACGCACGCAAACGCCCCCCCCCCCTTGCAAATTCAACCTTGCCCCAAAAAACCGTGACCCACTTACCTGTAGTCAAAATGCAACCGCCGTTTTTATTAACGCCATTTTCCTTGAAATTGCCGCTTAATGTTTGGATACCGAGAAAAAACGGTAGCGTTTTTCATTACTTGTTTGGCTGTAAAGATTGTTCGTAAAAGTTTTAGATCAATTTTGCAATTACCTGCAATCTGGAACGGAACTCGCCGGTATCCGTGTTTGAAGTTAATTGCACGCTCGTAACATAAATTAAGGGGGCTCGCTCCTGAAGGCGGGCGAGCAAGGAAATCTTAAGGCGCAGTCTATAAGTAGGTGGCTAAAGTGGGTCTCGAGCGCTACATACGTCTATCCAGGACGATGCTAGGTGGCCTAGTTGGCGCGGACATCGGCTACAGGTCACGATCCTATCTTATTGGCGTCCCGAACAGAGTTGACCTACTTACACTCTGTAATCTCGTTACAAAAGTGCATTTACGTTGCATTCAGGTCTTTTATAATAAAAGTTTGCTGTTCTGTTTCCAGTATATTGCATTATGAATCATTTTGGTTTATAAATAACACGTTAATTGATCAAGTTGTTCGGTGTTACAGGATTTCAACAGGCGTACCAGAGAATGTATTTTGTAAAACTCTTTATTCCTAAGTATATTAGTAGGATCTGTAAATATGCACAAAATTGGTTAGGCAATAGAAGAATGCAAACCACAGGTATATTAATAGTTACTGCAAGCTTGACAATGACATTTAATTTCATTAAATCAGTTCTCAATTACTTACAGCTTACAATATTTAGTGTTGACCATTGTAGGTCAACGGTTATTGATGTCGGAAATCGTTATTGCGTAGCGCAAGCAGTCGTGATGCAAGGCGGTAGTACATTCACATTTTATTTATCACGAGTAGAGCAGTTAACTACAGGGTCAGCATGCGAAGGTTTCAAATTGTCTGAGATGACGTCATATCAGAAGCTATCGCAATTTCTGAACCGACGTCACTGCGCGTCGGTACGAGCGCGTAGGCGCGACGCCAGCGTGACGTCACAGGTACAATCTAGCAGCTCCGGAGGCGGCGCTGTAGGCGTCGCGTACCCTAGTCGAATTGCCCGTAAATAAAATCGCATAATGTCGAGTAGTGTTACGTAATTGGACGAGAAATCTGCGCAAGGACGCGGACGCTCGTTTCGACACTCCACCCGACGTGATGCCATGATCGCATCATTTACGTGCGACGTTTAGAAAAGTGAGCGTTTCACCTTGAGATACCTGCAAGCACGGCCGCCTCTCTATTCTCGGATATCGAAACGGCTTTAAATATCTCAGTCAGGTCAGACGCTAGCACGCAGGCGTCATGACCTAGCCTGACCTAAAAACGGACCGGGCCCTCCGTGCCCCGGCATACGACTTGATAACGGATACCGGGAACCTGTTCGTTCACATAAACGCAACATACGCACTGCCAATAGAACCGTTATTCAGTTGACCCGCAACCGCCTTCTTCGTCCATAGATATCGCTAATCACTACGTAGAAACAGGCACTTCGCCGGCTTGCGTTTTGCATCCAAATAAAAAAGACGTTCCTCCGATCTAAGAAAAGCCGAGTGTAATTGCTTTTTATAATACAAAAACATTTGTTGTTGGGATGATGAACACAAGATTGATTAAAGGGTGAAGAGTGAGGATGCAGTAATGCAAACTTTTCATGACAAGAAAAAAGAAAACGCAAGTGGAGGTCGGGTTCGAATACGGGCGGTGCGTTGTTGGCGGTTCAATATCAGCGTTTCTAGGTCAGTGGGTCAGCGTGCCAGAGGCCCGCTCCCCGCGCACCGCGTGCTACTTGTAATTATTATACTTGATCTCCACTTACATAAAAAAATACTAAGACAATCTAACGAACATTACGTCTCTAAGATCTAGAAGCGACCTGTTTCGTCCTTATTAATATTAATGTACTTTTTGCGATCGTCAACGTAATAATTTCAAGAACACTCATAAGTCACAACTCATAACTGACCTTTGACATTAACCTTCATGTGTAGAAGAAATCTAGTATGTTTATTATAAGTTTGTACATACATAATTAGGTTAAAGAAGTGGCACGTTAAATTACCTACATATGTGACACATAGTTGAACTATGCACCGAATAGCAAGAGTCGTATTTGGTGACAATCGCCCACACGTGATAACGGTCTGGGTGTATTACTGTTAATTCGAACCCGAAAACGAGTTATTTTGCGCCGCTGAGTCAGCTTAGCACTGCGTGCGTGACGCCAAAAGCCCAGTTTAAACCAGTTATCCGGTTTCAATGCGTACGCATTAAGATTCAAAAGCGTCCTTCACTCCTTCGCAATCACGACCTTCTTTTATTTATCATTATCATTTAATGAAACGTCCACTTGGTCACCTGTTCCAATGAATTATGTATATCTGTTCAATACGATATAACGTCGTTGCATTCCTTTAAATTACATAACTGTGATTTGTTTCATTGTACTAGGTGTTTAGATAAGAGTGGCTCTCTACAAGTGTAAACGAATCATGAAACTATTTCAAGGCGAACACAATGAGGTCACCTACAAAGGGCTGGCCTTGCCTTCGCTTAGCTTGTGGGAGGAGTAAACTTTATAAATGAAATATATCAGAATGTGCCAAAATTATTACATTTGTCTTCGTTTTACGTAGGAAATGTTGTAGAAATTCCCTTTGCGTACATAGTATTATCCTATTTATGAATTATAGTTGTGTCAATTTAAAATTTATTGAAATGCTATCGTATAAGTTTAAATTAGGCCAATTGAGGCCTTGCGAAAGCTACAATAAAATATGTTCAATTGTAGCCTGGCTAAGTGTGAACAAAAACATGTACATATATAGAACTTTATATTAGCAACGGTTGTCTGACATCATTAAATGGTCAATCATCTCGCTGTTTCGGAGCCAGAAGTAGGTCGAATACATTAGCCGAACTATATTATTCCTACGGATGGAGACTGATTGCATTGTGTTATAACAAGCTATTTGTTATAGGTACTCAAAAAGACCGCGCTCTTTGGAATTGTACAATATAAAATTATTGGGCGCTTTTATGATCATTTTATTCTCGATTCAAAGAAATTATAATATTTTAATTTGTGTCGCTGATTCATCCGAAAATGTGACGAATTTACTTTATTTAAATTGAGCTCTAAAGATAAAAAAAATTATATACAATATTTAAAGTTCAAGTACAACATTTAATCTTTAAGTGACATGTTATTATGTGAGTTTATTTTTATAAATTAATCTTAATTTGTACACAAATAGAGTCAATGGATGTCATTATCGCTAACGTATCAACGTCTTACGTATTACGAAAGATTTCAACATGAGTTGTACTTAAAGAAAACGTGTTCTTCCAATAATTCCACACCTACAATGCAATTGTTGCAAGACTAATTGAAACAAGTACTCTAGAAGTAATCTTTTGTACCTCCTGATATAGTGTGACTGCTAAAATTGGGTTTTTGCTATCGAATCACCATTAGATCTGATTGTGTTAATCAGAGCATGACAGACTGATGCAAGGTTGTAGCTTTAAATCCGCATCGCATTACATTTCTATTGTCATCGGCTAGAATTACCTAATCCCCGATGATGAGAAAAAACCAGGCCTTAAGTCACCGGAACATTTAGTTAAAAGAAGCAACTGTACTCGCTTTTAATTTAATATTAGCGACAAGGCTTTACGAGCGCTATAGTCACAGTGTGCATGGCAGTAAGTTTTCTCTTCCCATACGTTCACGATTGCCACTAGTCAGTTCCGTTCACGACTGATCCACATCGGCAAAAAAGTCACGTTCAACTGGAAATTATAGAAGGAGAAACTTGTAAATTGCGTTGCACTGTACGTTGGAGGCCTAATTTGAAAAACAAATTACTTTGCCTCATGTAACTTGATAAAAAAATGTCTTAGATTGTTGTTTAAATTAGATTTTCTCTCCCAATGAATTTGGGAGATACGTCAAGGGCGCTGAGGCTTCCACAAATAACTGTATAGCTTTTAATTTAACGAGAAAACAAGGCCATGAAAAATTTATGAAATAAATTTTACTACGAGTGCAAATTTAAAAGATTGTTGTGTGGAAACATGGCGAGCAGAACAAGTGAAATTAGCGCAGAGCACGCGACTTCACGTAATGCCACGCGCTAAAGCGTAAGTGCGTTCAAACACTGGAAAATTTATATCTGGACTAGAAAATCTTAAATACGCATTATTGATTCAATTTTGTATCGTCGATGCTTTCGCTACGGCAATGTAATTGAAGCAGGAATAGAAAGAAAGAATTACAGGGTTGCCGTTTCGAATAATAATTTTCTATGAATAAAATTCTAAACTACGTCTAATATTTCATTATACCTATAACAGCATTTTGAATATATCATTGATTTGATGCATAAAAATCGGCTCTAGGTTACGCAAAAAATCTTTTTTCTTTTTACGAATTGCAACCGTTCGACTATATCGCGTGCTGATTGTTCAACGTGTTTATTTTGTTTGGTTCGCGTCGATTAATTAATCGTGGCCGAACAATGTACCGTGTATGGTAAGTGAATCCGAACGGTACACGGTCAACACAGGTGCGAGTGGCACTTTCACACTCATCTCGCGCTCGGCGTCGCACGGCGCGGCGAGTCGAATCGCCGAGCTCCGTTTACGAGCACCGAACGAAAGGCGAGCTGGTTGCGGATGCAGGAAAATCACTGTTATGATTACGTAATCACTACTACTTGGGTATTCATTTTATTGACAATAACAAACTAGCGCTATGTTACCTCAAAGACAAGCCAACTTTATAGTAATGTGTAGGGACGCTATATTTTTACCGCTAACATTTGCGATAAACAAAATCTGTAAAGTAAAAGTTGTACGTTGCGAGCCTCTCCCTACTTTCCATTAGTTAGGCTACTAACGCTTGATTAAAGATATTAAAGATAGAGCTGATAGCATTCTTTGTCCCAGGTCGATTCGTTAAGAAGTCGCCCGCGGCTAAACATTAGCGGTTTACCGATGTTCCACTTAGCGGAGGCGACGCTGGGCCACGCAGCCACCGGCTAACGGTGCGGCCGGGCGGCGCCGCGCACGTGAAAATAATTCTTGACGCGATTTTGTAACCAATACCGTTATGCGGTTCCGGGCTTGCCGGTGACCTTATTTTTCGGCCGCACACTCTTTACGTTTATATCTTTTTGTGAGGCGATTATAGCTGCGGGAGGCGCTTTTCGTCCAACCGCGGCGAGCGTTTTACGAACAAAGCTAGCGTAAACGGATGTAGCGAGCAAGCGAGCACTAAAGAGTTGTTTACGAAAAGCCGGCCGGTACGGCGTGACTCAGAACGATTTTGATTGAGTCGATTCTGCGTAGAGTGCGCGGCGGAATTGCCGAGTGAAACGGTGTAAATAACATGTGACGCGATGAGCGTCGATCGTGCCCGAGAACGGACCGGGGAATACCACGTCATCCGCGATAATTTCCTCAACAATTAGGTTACAACGCAAAATGGCCAATCATTGATCATGAAATACTATTTAGGTGCTAAATTCTTTCTTAAACTTTTAGTTATAAGAAAATATATTTTAAATTAAACTCTAAGAGTCTAGACAAACTAAGGGGTTTCAATAAATGTAACTAAAATAAAATGTAAGTCGTCGCCAGTTAGGTACATTATTTTTTAACTAAGCTGGACACTGCCGCGTGTCGCGATTGATAAGTTTCGAAAAAGTCGAGTTTGTGTAGATGTGGTAATTAATAATCACGACTTATCTAAGCTCAATGCACATACGCGCGGTTATCTGGCGTAGTGGCGTAAACACTGAATAATACTGCGCATTGACCCTTGTTTGTTTATGCCGGCTATTGTGCCAAGATAACGAGAGCGAGCGTTCTTTGTACTAATAAAAATTTGGCCAGTTTATGTTATCATTAACTAATTAGTGTGTTGCTTGCTTCCTCGATTTTTTTTGCTTAAGGCTCAGTGGCGTTGCTGCGGTCTCGTCTTAACGTTTGTTTATTTTTTGCATTAAATAGATTAATATCGTGTTTTTGAGCGTTAACATGCGGCAACAGTTGAGTGGCGGCGCGTCACGCTGATATCGCGGGAGTCGACGTCATCATGTTTACGCGCAAGGCCGGCGCGCGCGCCGCTCTCTGCCTTCCTTCTTGTAATAAGAATCAATATGGCGGCACTTCGCAATACTGTCAGCACCAAGAAAAGAAAAACAACACGTTGGTTTAAAGCTCAGATTGTTGCGATACCGGCTCGCGAGTTCAGTAAACAACATCGTTTGCTCTCTTACCCTTGATATTTATGAGTTGCAATGTTGCAACAAAAGGAATAAAGGCACGTAAACTTTTAAATTATCTGATTACTTTACATATAATTTAGTGTTTAACTACCGCCTACAATTAAGTCTTGGTAGTGATTTAAACGATATCTAAAGGTTTACTGTTTTTTGTAAAAATGTTAAATGCAATTAATTGTGGTGTAAGGCGATAACCTTTAATTTGTTGTCAACTTTGCGTTAATTTAAACATGTGTAATTAACTTTGTTTTTTTCTTTTACACTATTAAATTTTCAGAAGTATTTTTACTACCCTTTCATTATCGCTAACGGATAAGTAGGTACGATACCTAATATACATATAGGCATACATATAGGCATTACAACTGTTTTCTTTGTTTGAAGTTCATTACGTTCTTTGAGCTATTGTTTAAGAAAAGACAATAATTTGTCGCAGTTGTGATTTCATGAGTCACACGCACTTTACTACAACTAGAGTATTCTCTTTATTGTCAATCATGGACTCTACGCCTAGGTACATGCGCTAGCTATAAATCAGTAGCCTGTCAAGCTTATCAAGTGTAATTAACATTAAAATATTAAACATCTATACAGATAGCGATGTATAAACTATTTACTACTGCTTCTAATACCTAGAGCAGTTACGGTAAAATTCTAAGAAGCAGGAAAAATATATCATCTCTGATTGTATAATATTTCTAAGTCTTTGATTGACGTTATCACCTTTGTAACATTATTTAACAGCAGAGATCGGCGTTTTAAAAAGTTATTATTTAATAATATAAATATAAAAAATGAAATAAAAACCTCATGAGTGGAGCTTATCCATGTAAGGATCGTAACAGTTCGTAGGGTATCCGAGTATCCGAATTTAGTACACGTGCGTATGCCGTATGCTGTTGGCTGTTGTTCGCGTCGAGGACGTGCCCTGCATGGGACAGCGCAACGGCTGAGGGCTCTAACTAGATAAATAAATAGATTACGCACCTTGCTTGAATATAAAATAGTTGAAAATCTTGGAACTCTTATCAGCTTGATAGGAATATGACTAGTAAGTACCTACCTCGTAACCCTTTGTCTTTAAATCTTATAGGTTATTACTGTACCATAATTGTTTTCAAAGTCTAAAATTGCTTATCGAAATAGTTTATAATAACAAACTGCGTAAACCTCAGAGATACGACACTGCATCTGTTGTTTTTAACTACGCGTTAGTGACGCTCGGCTCATGAATGTGCATGACGCACCAATCAAGATACAAGCAAACAAAAACGTAGGCATCTTCTAAATCGTGCTCTAAAAACATATCAACAATCGAACGTCGCAATATTCACGCGATAAAACAAACGCGTGGAATGACAAGAATTATTACGCAATCGCATAAATTTATTTGATAGGTAATTGCATTATGTCCTTTAGCGAGATAAGATGCAACGCGCACGGAATAAATCCAGTTTGCTGGCATAAAGTTTCCGGAGGCGGCTAGCGGGTAGCCGGCTAGTATAATCTTGCCGGCCGGCGCGATAACCAGCGAGCGGTGCGGTGCGGTGCGGTGGTCGCATGCGCCGGTTAGTGCGTAATTCGGTTCGAGGTTGCGTGCACAGTGCACGATGCACGGCCCACGTGCAGCGGAGGTCAATAGCTCGGTGCACGCGCCCGCGTCCGCGCCCGCTCTCGCCTCCGCCCGCCGCTCACCCGAGCCTTTGTCTAAACGCAATGTTGTTGCAATGTCAACACCACTGATGCCAATGACTGTACGAACGCGGTACGTGCATTACGAGTATATCTCTCGTTCCAAATACATTGTAAATAGAGAAACGTCGTCATTGAACTGACTCGAAAGAATATCTAAACGCGTCGAAATAAAAAAAAGACTCTACATATCGTATCGTTGAAGTCTTTTGTTTTAGTATTAATTTGATTAGAATTGTACGTAAATTATATCAATTTTTCATTAAAAAATTTTAGAACAAAATATTCTAAGTATCGATTAAGAGTTCTAATTGTAATGCATGCGTATTAGAATAGGATCGTTTCTACTAACCTCAGCGGCAGGTGCGTGCACTTGCACGCGTAGTTCGTCGGTGTCGTGGTCGTGCACGAGCACATCGGCACGCACTTCACGACCGTTGTATGTGAGGAACACGCGCTGCCCTGGACGCAGTTTGACGCCGGCGAGACCACGGAAGCCAGGCCCGATAAGTTCAGCATCACGATATTCGCGAGTCACTTTCCCACCATCGAAGCGCACCGTGTATCTGGTATTCGGCGTTAAGTTAATGCAATTATTGTTCTCCGGGAACGGGGCGGGAGTCTTCACCGCCTGGATCATCCCCGACAAATAGAGTCCGTCATCGCCGAGCGCCGCTACGCGCGTTCCTATGATAGAGCGCTTCGCGAGCCGCTTGCCGGTAGACATGGTGTTTTGAGTTTGCACTGTTACTTTTATTTTTACACCACACGCTAATCTCTCGATGTTCGATGGTCCACACTTATTTCAACTCACAAGTTCACTAAGATTTCAAATGGCCCGGCGTTCGCGCTTCGCACGGAAACCGTCACACAATTTTTGAAAATCACGGGAATGCCGACACGACTCGGTGCTGGGGATGCGGTCCGGCTCCTCAAAAGGGCGAAGCTGGACGCCGTTCTCATGCGGAAACATAATACGAGGGCAAGGTCCTCGAGTATCGGGACAAAGGAAAACCCTTCCGCGGCAGTAAACTTGCACGCAAGTTCGCTACGGACGACCTCAATAGACACGGTTCAAACGAGAACTGGCGTGTGTGCGGCGTGCGGCGCGATACCGGCCGGCCGGCGAGCGGGAGCGGCGACCGCCCGTCTCGCTTCTTTGTTTTGATACTCAGCTGTTCGCGCGAGGGAGATGCAGAGCGCGGCTGCAGCGGCCGGGAGCGAGCGCGGTGCATTCGGCAACTCTCGGGCGCGCTCGGCCGGCGGCGGCGCGAGTTTCGGGCGGGCTCTCTATTTTGAGCGGGCGGTAGCCGCACTAGCCGCCCACGGGCGACATTGAGGCGCGCCGGCACTGTTCGCATTCGCACGTGGAGTGGAGGAACGCTAACGGGATTGCACAACGCACCTCGCGACTCGCCGACAGCGCGCCGGTGCGCGGTGCTCGCTTGCCGGCTAATGCGTGACACAGTTTCTATTCGGATTTGGGGTCGATTCAAATGTCAAGCAGATGCACCTCACTTATGCAATGCTATTAACATGGCCTCGTTGTCGCTACCCACAAATTGAATAATTGGTTCAGATACATCAGCTGAAGATACGAAAACTAACACATTACACTCGTAATAGATGTTGTACTTGCGATCGCGCCACGTACATAAATAACTATACATAATTATGTACTTACATAGTTACTACCCATTTCATCGTGATAACGTGATAACGTTTGATATTATTAACCTACAAATGAGTGTTATTACTTAATCATGGTTGGCCTGGCTGAATTGTTAAGGAGCTTGAAGGCATCGGGAACAGTTAGAAGACATCCTTTCACTGTAGAGTTGGTAGAGTTTTACGTTACGAGTTCTAAATTGCTAAGCCAACAAGGCTTTCGAGGACAGTCATAATACTTACTCATTTAACCATGAAATAAGTAATTTAGCAACCTTGTAGGGATATAAGGAGCTCAGTTCATCCTGAATTCAAGCCACTTTCCTACCTGTAGAGAACCTTGTTAGTTGTTGAACAACGGACGAGGGCAGAGATGAAAATAAATAGGGTCGAATTATTTCTGTTGGAGGTGCAAATATTATTTATTTTCTAAAGAGCACGTATGTAAGTATGTATATACATTCTGTACATGTTACTGACGGTTATAAGTAAATAGTACTTTACTGTTTATTCATTTTTATTTTAACCTGAATTTGTGTTCCTGATTGTTGTTTTTGATATTGTTTTAGGTAAGTTTTATTCTGCAATGTTCACAGATAAGTACAGGTTACCAATTCACCAATTTATTTAAGGTATTATGGATTAAACTTAAACATTACTACCTACGAAAGACAAATACCGCTACGCTTATCCGTGTCAAATTATTTGCGATATTACACAAACACACGTTTATGAATATGTTAAGTAAACATCAGAAACGGTGTACACTGTGTAACGTGAAAAAAAAAAAAAAAAACAAATATCGTTTTCATTCATTAGCACTATGAATACTAATCATTATTCGTTTAACGAAAGTGAAAAGAATTTGTCAGCTGCACGCTAAAACGTGCTACAGCGATCTAGGCGTCGTCGACGATTAGTCGTGGTCGTGAGGGTCAACCGCGTGAGGAACTATTTAAACTACCGATGTAACTAATATTGTTACAACAGAACAATGCATCACGATTCTATTACACGACGGTTATGTATTTATAAACAGATCCAACGCAACTTATTGTAAATATTCTCATATTCTACGAGGGTGATGACGTAGGTTGCTTTTTTAAAGTGAAAAGTCTTTTGTTGTGTTGTTAGGGGAAAGATTAAGACTCAGTATGGGAAATGGGGAAACCTAAGGGTAAACATATAGATTTTTATGTCACCTAATATGTATGGGACTAGCTAGCAGGAAGGGGTTACAAGTGCTTTGAATGGCTTCGAGAAAGCAGAATAAGGTAGAGCTTGAATAGAGTTCCAAAGTGTAATGGGCTCTCCACAAATTGATTTAGACTTAAAACAAAATTACCGTAGCAAATATCGGGAGTAGAGAATGACATGGAAAAAGTGACATTAAATTGGGATACAGAAGAAATAGTAGAGGTAGAGCAAGGTGGCATAGGTAGAGTAGAGAGAGCAGTGACGTAATATGGAATGGGGGAAAGAGTGAAGAAGAGTTAGTAGAAATTATAGTTAATTCGTGGAATTATTTATTGTATTGTAAAGTATGTGTACCTATACATCCAAACAAAGCAGTTTTTTATTCATAATGATAGGTAAATGACAATATTAACGATTTATTGTCATTAAGGTAACGATTGAATACTGGTCTAATCGTAACGATAGCTAATTAGAAAACTGTAACATGAATAGTGTCTTGAAGACAAATTATATTAGCAGATTAACTTAAGTTAACTTTCGTTAGTCAATAATATTTCATTGTTTCGTATCCATGTTATTTGTAATCACAGGTTTCTAATTCATCAAGTAAAAATTTAAATGTAGAGTCGATCATTATAATGATGTGGTAAATGCTAAGTCTAGTATTTATTCAAAATGGCGGAAGATTGGCGATATTCATAAAATAAATCGTACTATAGATCTACATATGTACCATTTAAAAATGTCATTATATTTTATAGAAACTCGTCATAAACACAGTAGAACGAGATTCAATGAAATGAACCTAATAGTGAACATAAATAAAATTGTATAACTTCAGTGCAAACAAATAATTGTTCTAGTTTAGACAGAGTAATTTAATTTGTCAACATTCTACTAAATAATAATATAATTGGAATGTCTTTTGAGCCTCGTGTTAATTTTGTTAACACAGTAGTCGACTTTGTTTCAGTCCTTTATCTCTCCACTTAAACTTCATTCGAAAGAAACAACGCACACAATAAGTAGGTATACATAATAATAATACAATGGTAAGTAATGATAATAATTAGTAATACAGCAAAGGTTTGCCAGGTAAAAAACCTTTGTACGGTTCGACCGAACGATCCCCTTTCAGTCTTCATTTCGTTTTACATAAAATTTGTTATAAATACATATAACAAGATCTTTCTATTTATTATCGATTTCATATAATTATAATATACGTACATAATTATATTTTTAATAAGGTAAATATTTCCTCTCAATATACGCTTTATTGATTCTCTTCTAAACTAATATTATAAAGAAAGATTTGTTTATTTGTTTGAATTGAACAGGCTCCGAAATCACTGGACAGATTTTATTGAAATTTGGCATTGAGATACTTTGAGACCTTAATAAGGTCATAGATAGTTATTATCCCGTAAATAAATGCTAAAAGGATCGAATACGTACCATATTTTCCCGAAGTGAAGCCAGGGCGAGTATGTACTAGTATTCAATAACATTTCATAGATGATACCTGGGCCTGGACCACGAGGTTTTTAAAAACAATATTGTTTTTAAAGACCTCGTGGTCCAGGCCCTGTTTCGACAAAATCTAAGCAAGTGAATCATTTCTTGTAGAGGCTGATGGGGCCACTGAGCGAACGTTTGAGCCATCCAGCCAATAATTATAACTGTTCTTCGATACCATTATGATCAATAGGTTGCACTCATTGATTATATTCGGGTGAATTAGACCAGTTTTAGACCGGCCCCAGTTTCTTTATGATAAGCTGTAGATGTCGTATCAAACACTTTTTTGTGTGTAGTGTATCCTTACCTTAATATTTTATTACAATTTATTAAGCCCCGTATTCAAGAACAATGATTGTTTAAGTAGTACAGGTACCTACACAATGTATGAACATATAACCTCAGAAGTGCTGATATGTGTTGTTACGGTTGATCGAAGATGTGTATTTTGTGTATTAAGCCCCGTATTCATGGTAAACATTTGTTTAGCAACAGTTGATCAACGTTGTTGATGAACAGCGAGAATG
>DWKA01000075.1:0-24480 GCA_018249155.1 Panoquina ocola ocola
GACATTTACAAAATTGTCAGCGGCATTTTGTAAACAATTAATTCTACATCAGTCCAGCACATAATTAACGGTAAACTTCATAAAATTACGAAACAGCATCCCATATTAGCTTTATGTCACTGTAATGATAACGTTACGTGTCATACTACTTTTATATTCATAGTTTATGATTTGTTTTATTAATTCGTCAGCTTTTAAGCATCTACTTTTGTCGATAAAAGTTATAATATACCTACTACATATGCATTTGCCGGAAATCTGATGCCCTCCCCCCCTGATCAAAAGGCGTGTAAGCTCATGCACTTAGCGTACTAGTTTAAACATTACCGTCTACATTTTTACGGGAAAAAACTGGTCAGCTGGTGATATTATTAACTTGGCGTTGCTCGCATGGTTCTCACACAAGCTGTTCTAGAATCCCACTGAGTTTGAAACATGTTCAAACAAAATGCAACCTTATTAAATCAGTGCAGAGCTGAAAATTGCAAGTCGCTGTGAACAGCTGGTAAATGTTTAGTTTGTAAATACGACATATCTAAGCAATACATGCGACTACTATGTAGGGTTTGTTTCACTATGGTCCAATACGACCTCACTCGTATATGTAATGAAATTAAATTGTATGTAAAATAACCGTATACAATTAAGGGCAGAAAATAAGGATAAGTTTGACTCACGATGTACAAAAATAGAGATAGTTCGAATAACTAAATAGTTATTTTTAAAAGTGCAATGTTATTACACTGATTATAGATTCACCTAAGCAGATCAAAGTGGAACAAATCCATAAAAAACGGTTTAAGGATTAGGGGACTATAAAGGCGAGGTCACATTGACTTCGCCGCAAAGCGATAACGAAGTGTTACTTCCTCGATAACAATATTACGTTTAAAAATATATTGAGTGCAATGCTATTTAAAATACGTAAATAATAGGAACACTGTTAACTTAATCAAAATTATGTCTTGTGCATTGTGGAAATAAAGTTTTCATTATTTTTAGTTTTTGGATGTTACCCACAGTTTAGTTGTAAGAAGCAGTAATTTACACACATAATATAAATAAATTTTATCATACCAAGTGAGAATGGCTTCAATAAAAAAAATGTGATCTGAAGTTAACGCCAAGTTAGTTACTACTAACTTGAATTAAACTTAAGAGGTGAGTGTAAGTTAAGAGGCTATATAATTTTCTTTTTTAGCAACTCGTCACCGATTTTTCTTGGTGACGTCATCGTCTTCAACAGCCAGACACGTTTTCTTAGTATAATATAAAAATGCGCAGCTCACCAACGCACGCTCCGTTGGCTCCATGAGCACTCACCTTAACCCGAGGTGCATTTTTAATTGATAGCGAGCCCTAACGAGGTTATTCGTATCGCATAGCATCATTGAGACCGGTTCCACTTCAAATAATGTTTTAAAATTATACGCTCCCTGCCTTTTATGGGAATCCGAGTATATTTTTACTTGGGGTCTATTAATACGCAGAGTCCTCAGCAGTTTTAATCGCAGTGATAATGTTGAAATACATGCCAATTAAGAAACGGAAGCTCGTAGCGTGAGAGAATAGGAGCTGGGTAGATCAGGTGGTGCATTGACACTTTTGGTTTTATCCAAGCAGTTGTACCAACTACACCAAGAACTAAGGCTTATTGCTTTATTCGCTTCATCGTTTTTCTTCATCATCATTACAACCCATAGTTGTCCGACTGCTAGGCTCATGAATTCTTTCACTATGTGAGGGGTATAGGCCATAGTCCACTACGCTGGTCAAGTGCGGATTGATAGACTTCACACACCTTTGCAACATTATGGAGAACCCTCAGATGTGCAAGTTTCTTCGCGATGTTTTCCTTCACCGAAGCAAGTTATAATGAACTTGTAGTAATACGCACATAAGTAATAGAACATCAGAGGTGCGTACAAAAATTTGAACTCAGGACCTCGTGTTCGAAAGACCAACATTCGAACCACTAGGATATCACTACCCTTGCATGCATTTACAAGTAATCTTTTCATTTAATAAATCTTTTTTCGACATATTTCAAAACACTTCCCCATTCAGAATTCTCATCAAGAAACATAATATTGTTAAAGACGTCACAATTCTAGTACTTTTCATAAAACTCAACGCTAAAAGATAGTGCAAACCAAATCACTAACGAGTCTTAGTGCAACCGTTTTATAGAAGCAAAAGTATATTCTCAGCACAAATGTAGTCGATAGGAACGTAATGGTATCTGATACCGAAACATACTCCACTAGCACTTAGCCATAAGGATGCCCTTCGGATATTTTTTTGATGCGAACATGATGAAGTTTTAATGAACGTTGAGGCAACAAAAAAATTAAGGAATATTTTGTACCGTCTTCGTCTATTGTAAATATTTTTTGTAGTGACGATAGAAATATAATTACGACTTTGAACTCCGGTATTGAAGTCACTGTAGCTGTGGAAGCTTGTATACAGTGTGTATATTTTTAGTACGGTACAATACAATGTAACAATGTTTAGTAAAAAAACATTGATCATATCTTCCTCTTGTGTGTTGAAGATAATTCTCACCATAACACTAAGATACTAGTAGAAAATGTTATTAAGAAAACCACCCTTAGTGAAAACCCATTTTTGGTGTTAGAAAAACCATAACCTTAAACCTTAAACGTAAACCTTAGAAAGTTCTAAGAACCCAAAGAAATTAAAAGTTCAAATCGAAACGCAGTTTTAAAACTTAGTTACGACTACAAACTAGGAACATAGGGAAACGTCTTTCAATTAGCCATTATAGCAGCGCATTTAATTCACCTAAACCTCACATCAAACATAGATTTAATCAACCTACACATTAACTAAGTAATAGCAACAAGTCTCTTTAACAGGTCATTATTTGTAAAAGTACCGTCGGCAAAAGAATTAAGAGTACAAGTACATACGTTAAGTACTACACTCGTTGGCATTCACCTACAGATCTTCTACGATTAGTCAGTTAGTTAGTTAGTTAGCGTTCCGTAAATACTTGATTGTAGGTACTAATTCTAAGAATTAAATATAAAGAAAAAATAATAACTTAGTCGATTGTGCAAAAGTTACTCATCACGTATCATCAACTGCAATCATAAGGCTTAAAATTATGTTCGAATATCAATATCCACCCACACTGTGACTTATATAATTTGATATCCATAAAGACAACCCAGATCACCTAATTCCTATCACCCACTGACCTGATTGTGAACGGTACGGTCACGTAGGATAGCACGCGGGCGATAACTAACATCGACATTGGGGATCCGATCACGATCTCCCACGTCACTATTGGAATCAAATGCCTCGTTCAAATAAATATTGGATTCAATGACGATTATGTTTTTAGGTCTAGCTTTCATTTCACTGTTATAGTTTTCCAATGTTACCCTACTTATCCTACTAATATTATAAATATGAAAGTTGGTATGTTTGCTCTTCAATAACACAAAAACGGTTGAACGGATTCGGATGGTATTTGGTTCATGGATAGTTTATAACCCGAAATAACACGTAAAATACTTTCTACCCTGATAAACCTAATAAATTCCTTTTTATTACACTAAATGTAAACACATAACCTAGATGGCGAATGATCAAATCAGAATAATGGTTTCATTACAATGTAAACAAATGTGAATGAAATTTTTACACTGTGTTTTGACGAAATTGTAAAGCAGGCGAAGCCGCAGGCGGAAACTAATTCTACAATAATGCTTGACGATCACAAACAGTAAAATGTAGTAGATGGATTCAACCTATTAATAGTCGAATACAGGTCTCGTATAACTCAGGAGACCTAAAAAAATATAATTCTAGTCGTAGAGGATGCTATGTAATTCTGACGGAACAAATTGATTATGTATATTTACAATAACGGAAATAACAAAATTAACATTACCGAATTACGCGAATTATTAACCACAGAAGAAACCAAAGTATGTATTTACAAAACAAGCATAAGTATAACAGAACGACGATCACAATTTACTTACTATTACAGGACACGACAGAATCGTCTCATATAATATTGTAGACAAAGCAACACTAATGAAATAAGACAAATATCGGTTCACGTCCTACAAATAACATCCGACAATACTTGATCGTCGGGTCACGATCGGACGATGTGCTTACACAGTGACGTCATTGCATATTGATAGCATTTGGATAGCTTCAATAGATTGAATCGCTTTGACGGCTCAATCACCTGAATTCTAATATCGGCTGTTTGTAAATCGATTTTTATGTATGGAAAAGTCGAATGCCTGTGCGATGATAGGGTTGTTTGCTCATCAAGCTGTTGGAGATTTGTGTCTAATACTCGTATTACAAGTGAATCTATGGTTGCTACTAATATAAACTTTACAAAAAACTCGTTGTTATAAATTCAATATTCCCTTTCAGCCTTCATCATCAAAAATCTAAAAAATAATTAAAAATTACACATCGTAACACAAAGCAAGTGCAGTTTATAACTACAATAAGTAGCTTGTCTACATTTGCTTAAAAGATGTCACATTGTCTACAATTTGACGACGGTGAAGCAACAAATGCAGGAAATTGTTTGCTAATAACGTTTGGAAATAATTTGCATAAATCCCGTACTACACAATCGTTTACGCTCCATGAAAGTCATAACACACTTTAAAAGTTCTAAGTGAATCTAATCATATTTCAACCAACGTCAAAATAATGTCATTTTATAACGTTGAAAAAATTTAAAGATACCCCCTATTATTTCATGCGCTGAATACAAACATTTATCATGTAAATAAATGCAGCTATGCAAAGACAAATTGGACATATAAAAACATATTTCACGAGAATACTAACAAATTCATCGATAAACAAAATATGTTCGTATTTTAAAAGCCGAGTGCATAGCAAATGAACTCTGGTACTGTGATTGACGGCGAGTAAATGATAAAAATGGCTGCCAGCCAACTAGACATGTGATATGTTCGATATATCCTGACTGGAAACATCTATAACTTTAATAAAATTGCATCTTTGTGTCTAAAAAGCAGATATTATAGAAAAAAATATAGCGAAAATAGTTATAGAAGCAGTAAAAACCAAAACAGTAGATAGAAATAGAAAGTTGCGTATGAATTTATCAAAAAAATATTGAAGTAAATAAATATATACCCTTTGTGAATTGCATTAAAAAAAGCCAACAAAAAGGTTTATCATATTTGCCAAAAGAATTATTGAAATGCACAGTGATAAGTTTTTATCGATCATCGTTTTATCAATGTTAATTGTGTAACTGACAACACAAATTGTAGTTACAAAAATATACATGCAGTCAAATAATAAGCGATTCCAAAATCACACAGACAATCCTATGCCAGCAACAACACGCTTACATTGTAAAAAAGTAAATTAATAAGTTAGTAACAGATGTTACATAGCATAAACTTGATTAATAATCTCCAAGACACTTCGAAGGTTAATTGGTATCATTCAGCCCAGTTTGCAAGTCTAACTCGTTTTATTACACAGCGTAAATCGAATTTATGGTCAATTAAAATAAAATCAATTATTTCCATATAAGAGCTCATTGAAGCAGTTACTATGAACTTGACAATGAAAAATAAATTAATGTTATAGAAAAGCATGAAGTTATCTCTTCTTAGAAATTAATGGAAGACCTAAACGAATAAATGAATATCCTCGTAAATAAGAGAGAGACAAAAGAACCCATAAATGAGTCATACGAGTGCTTTGATATTGAAAGGAGAATAAGCAGTCGGGACTTATTAGACAAAATTGATAAGCAGAACAACACAATGCCACTTTTAATCTCGAATCTTATCTCATCGCTTAATGAGACTACTTCACAACTTAGTGCCTTCAAACAAGAAACATGTCGCATCACTTACGACCATCATGGAGCGAGTTTAGATGACTAAACTAATAAACTAAAGCGGAAAATTTGTGAGATTTGGCAATGTGAATAACTGTCAAATCATACCAAGAAAAACGCGATTGATAATTTGATGAAGATATTGAACTTCCGTTGGACTGATCAGATAGTTGCAAATTAAATTCGCTAACTATTGACTACTAAAGGCTATGATAAATGTATGAAAGTAAAATAATCTTAAAAGATATACACGCTTAACTCGTATTTTTTTTTCTACCTCCAATATTGATAAAGCTAGCGGCCAACCTGGACTCTGCACGGCTAAAATTAGGACGAAAATAGCCCAATGCAACTCAATAACAACGTACTATACATACACATTGCTCTTTGCAAAGCAATGACATGTTTTATCACGGTAAAAGTAGTCTATGTGAAACTCCAGCCCCTGACTAAAATCATATCATACGACGCATGCACAGTAAAAGAAGCACCAATAAACAAACTCATTTTTCAATTACAGTTTGAAGTATGTTTAATAGCTTTCCGCCCGCTATAAAACACTACTCTTTGAACAGGATGTAATTACTGCTTGCAAAATCGTTTCGAGCATCCTTTGCGTAGTTTTCGTCCGTAACGCCTCGTATCTTGGATCGGGCTCCATTATTATCCGCATTATAGTTACATCGTCATTATCGACCTGTAACTGTCCTTTAACTAGGTCATTGTCTCTTAATTACTATATTTAATTTTGCACTTCTATAGTTCTAGTGGCAGTTGTTGTTTTAGTTTCATGTTTAACAATTGTATTAGTATAATAAAGAATCCAAATAATAAATTGTGGAATCCTTCGAAAATGATCGTATTCTATTTTTAGGTCGGGTGGAAATTGGGACGTATTTACGTAAAGATAAAAAATATCTACAATAAAGATTGATTGTACATTACGTTTCTTAGGAATACGTAACAAATTTGAACACAACAGATTCCTTTGAAGTGTTAATTGAAGCTTTCTGTTAGATATTGTTTTCTTCGCCGAACCAAATCGATTATTCAAGTAAATTTAAGATACTATTTTCGGTTATCCAAAGGCAGCGAGATCAATATTAAAGAGACTAGAGAACGATGATCTATGACTTGCTTTGGTAAATTTATTGATGATATTGCTAAAGAAGATAATCTACTCATAATATTTTATGGTAACCGATAAATTAAATAAGATATCCGTAATTGTTATGAACAGTGTTATCATGAATATATTCATGGTGTTACTAAATATACAAACAACTCTGATCCTTACAGAACAGCTCTTTTAATTTTAACCATATTTATAAAGTAAATAGACATAGGTATATGAAAGAAAACCTTATCTATATCAATGTAAAGCGAACCGTTGAAAATACGAATTACTGTCAATTTTCGACCGCAGAATAATTGGACATATAAGTTGTTTAAATAAATTAGATTGATTTATCAATTTATGCAGATCTACCACCCCTCTAATATCGTTTTTTTGTCACTTACTAAATTACTTATTCACAAGCATTATAGCTAGGTATAGAATAGAGGAGTACCTAATAGGAAACAGAAGTACCGAATTAGGCAAACGAATAAATGAATCTTTATCAGCATTAAATAGTAGTAAGAAGAGAATTGTGTTCGTATTGATGCATGCACGCGATAAAGTGTTTTTGCACGACCAAGATGTTCATTTTCATAACGCGAGGTTAAAACAAAGACATTTAAAATTATAATTTGTACTCACACACCGTGGACTCAAAACCTTTGTTATGGTCCGTTGAATAATTAGTTATTTTTATAATGAGCACCTCAGACGTTTGATGATGAATTGCATTTATATAATGATGTAATGATAGTGAACGGAAATCACAAAGTATGTATGAACCTTATGATACTTGAAAAATAAAATAAATCAAACAAAACAACTCTTGAACATGCAAATGAAATTCAATTGACGTGGGTGTTATCGCAATAACTAAACATCTATAAAACTACCCTATCAAATTTTATAGAACAAGATAATACAAAAGCAATAGGTACATTCAAGAAGTAAGAATGTTATTGAATAACAAAATGAAATGTAAATACGTTGATGGAAACCATAAACGAAACACGCCTAGCGATAATAAATCCCTTATCGCGGCAATACAATGTTGATAGTAAAACACTTTTACACGGCGAAATAACCTTTGAAAATGGACTTGCCGATGAAATTTTATAGCAATAAAAGGATAAACGCAATAAAAATATACAATAACCTTTCATACCGAAGAATATAGGCATTCTTCTGTTCGTTGTCTTCTCTAATAGCTACCAAGTCTATGGTTCGGTTTTGACCTTCTCTGGCCTGAGTAAGTTTCAGTTCTGAGCTTGTAGATGTTATAACATAGAATATTACATTTCTTATGACCTTCTATTAACCATAAGGCTTAACAGTTTATTATTATCCTCAAGGAAGCGCTTCAATATTTTTTTTTGTATAAGAAGTAAAAATTCACAATAACAATTTATATGGATTACATCTCCAAATGCAATGCTTAAATGATTGATTGTCCGATATTTTACAATATAGATACGTTAAAAGCCATATAAGTTAATTATCAAAAACGCAATGCCTGTATCTGCTCTGATGCATTTCACTCGTAAATTAAATTTAAATTACTCGCATTTATTTCATGTCCCACATCCAGAGCCTCTTCAGTTCGTGTTCGACGATCGATAAAGTGCTATCTGAAGCAGACCGGGCATCGGGGACATAAAAGCCGAGTAATAAAACCTTTGCTCAGCCAAACGTAAAGATAAACTGTATTATCTATTTAATGTGGTGTATTGGGACGTTCTTTTTCGAACCGTTCCTTGCGAAAACAATGAACGACTGGCGACCAATCGAACCAATGATCGCACGATGCGCGTACGCAGGAAAGGGGACCATGTAAAAATTATCAAGGATCCAAATCGATGAAATGCGAAACTATTTGTACACGTGCCCGCGCAAGGAATCGGGTCGGATCTATTCTTTTTGGTAAAGACAAAGGATTGTTGATATTAAGAACGAATTCACGTATGGATTTTGAAGATATTAAGTTTTTATTGAAATGTTTGCTGTTTGTGTTTGTTTGTATTGCAATAAAATGTCGAAACGATAAAAATAATAATCAACCAACGGAATAGTTGAACCGAGTATTATTTCTATTGTCTATTCAAATTATTTTATTAAACGCGGCTGGGGTTCCCCCATTGTCTAATTGCTATACAAGCGAATAATGACGATTAGAATCAAGATGAGTTCTATTTTTAGCAAATCGCTCGCGACCCCGGGGCGGTCCCCAACGATTTTATTGTTGGAAGTATCAATTGCGAAATGAGGCAATCTCGCGTGCGGTTGATATTAATTATTGTGTGTCGTCTATACTATATTTTTCTATGTCTAACAAATAGACAGATTAACCATCTAATGCTTAATGGTCATCCTCTATGGACACTAAAGACATAAATCCATTGCTGTTGGCTAGAAAGGAAAAGAAATGCAATAAAGTAATTCAATTGTATGAAATTAATATTTGTAATTTGTTTAAAGATATAAGAAACTGAAGAGAAGAATTCTGAATCGTAACCATTAGAGTAAATACAAGAAAGAATACCCACAAAAGATCCACAGTCCTAAAACAAGTAGTCATGACCCCTTTTGATCTTCACATGATTTTATTGTCAAAGTACCTCCGCGTCAGCTGATGAATGGAGCAATCTGCGCACGACTCAATAGCAGACTCCAGTGGTTTCAATTGACGGTCGTCGTGTAATCGCCGCAATCAGGCTCGTTCATGGACTATTCGAAACATTCAACCGGTTCAAACCGCTGATCTATGACCAATATAATTCTAAGAACCAGCAAACTATTGAAATTGAATATGTAGTGTGAAATTTCATGTGTGTTACTTTTATTTTGATATCGGTTTTATGAGCAACGGTCATGAGTTTTACCGTCAAAAACGTAGCAAAAGTTGTATGAGAAGATGGAAATGCGTTTACTCTATATTCATTACTCATAGTTATTGTTTTATTGCCACTAAGATACACATCAGGTAGGTACTGCAATAAAAGATAAACCTGTAAGGAAGTACGCTGATAAAACCTTTACAATGATTTATTCTGAACATTCCCACTAAACGTAACTTTTTTCTTTTAATGTTGTCAAGTTAATGAATATGGGAACTATATCGGCGAGCTAAACATGTAGCAAATGCTGATTATACAGGTTTTATAGATGGTAGAATATTTATAAGAATCGATAAAGAAGGCTCCACGGCCATTCTTAGAAATAACGTGGTCCTTATAACTTGGGAGATGCTTTTGAAGTATTCACCGAAACAATAAGATATTTCAAACATTTCTTCTCAAACTTTATTTAAAAAACAAAAGTGATCGAAGTCCTAAAAGCATCCGTTAGTGAGTAAGTAAGAAAAAATGCAGTACCGGCAAGAAGCTTTAATTATTATAATTCTGAATAAAAAATGAGCTAAACAAGTTTGCATTGAACCATCTGAATTCACGATCGCATGTCGCAGCATTGCACACCAGGTGGCAGGTGCAACGATATCGCAGTAAAAAACATGTTTAATTAATAGATAATTGATCTCTCCGATTTGAGTCAACGCCTCTCAACTCGGCGGAATATTTCCGTTGATAACGACGAGCGGCCAGTCATCGTGGCTAATGAGATTGTGATTGTAGCAGATGTAGTTTAAAATGAGTATGACAGGGTATCGGCAGGTGGTTAACAATTCGCCACGCCTGCAGGAGTTGAGGATTTGAATCAAAATTTGGAAATTACATGTTTAGAAACTGTTTCTTTTTTTAAAGTGAAAGTAAAAATTTTAATTGCGCTGAAAAAAATTGAGATTGTGACATACGAGAACATCAGATGTTATTGGTGGTAATAACCCCCTATAATAACATCCCAACAATTAAGACAAGGCGATTGTGACTATTATTTATTGGGAGTGGCAAGGCATTCAGTGTACATTTGAATTTTGTATTTGCTTCATAGATGACAATTTTGAGGTTTGTATAGATTAATCAGAAAGAAATTTCACTTTGCATGAGTGTATCAGTGTGTGAGACTAATACGCATACGCTATTTTTTTCTTCTTTAATGTACTTAAATGCTTGTGTTTCAACGTTATTCTCATGGGGACATGAGCATTTTAAGACTAAGTTCTATTAATACTAAAACAGGCAAAGAATAGCGGCTTGTTATAAAACAGCTCTTTATATTTTACAATAATCAATATAATTTCCAATCTTTATCTGCTCCACGCCTTCTGAATTTTATGATGGTTAAAGATTATTTACTCATTGTTATTATAAGTAGCCTCTTTATTTATTTTTCTTTTCATATTGAGACGTTTATTAAATTCTGTTGCCTTCGTTATTGGCGATAATATTAAAAATGTAAAGTTTATTTTTACCCTCGCCCCACCTAATTTGTGTGTGGGCCTCAAATTGCCAGGTATTAAGTCTTTTGTATAATCAATTGCAAAAACATGCTAATACATTACTCAGGCCTGTACGAGGGAGGAGAAATTTATTACTAATTTTATAACTTCAGAGATTTATGTTACATGGATAATAATTTTGGCTATCTCGCAACTTTTAGAATTTGAGAAAGATTACGATTTCTCGATTGTGGATTTAAACTTATAGTAACAATAATCATCTTCATATTAAATCTATACTTATAGTACACCTCAATGTGCCACCAAAATATATAAAAAAAAATTATAACGAATATAATAAAGAACCAGCGGCAAGTTCATTCAAGATCTATTTTACTTAATAGATATTCATATCATAATCTAGTGTGACAGTCAAGTGGGTAATATTCCCCAGAATTTTGCCCAAAACTAGGCAGGATATAATTGAAACGTTATACTAACAGGACTTACTAAGTAACTAGTAAGTTAGGTGACACAGGTTCCTCTACAGATCTATTTGAAGTTTGTCATACGTGTCAAATATTCAGAAGTAGCAACACATTATTGGCGTAGTTTATTTCGAATTCTGTTCCCCGTGAATTACTTATTAATAGCCGTTAGCTAATAAATAACTTGCGCATTAGATTCCTACTTGAAATCTATCCAATTCCGACCAGTTCGATAAAAATATTCACAACTAGCTCCATATTAGGTCCCGTCCAACAACCTGGTTCAATCGCTGTATCGTGTAGATCTGCTGTCAGGAGAAAGTTGTTTAATTAATGGTTTTAATTACTACGTAAGGGGAAAACGCAGTCTTGATCATCATAAAAAACATGGACCAAGCTCTGCTGTCGGTTCATATAACGTGTATCCTTAAGCTAAAAGAGCTTTTTTTATTCATAGTTTTTTTGAGTCATTAGGATGTCTACCTATTGATATTAAAAATGCGGAAGTTTGTATGTATGTTTGTTTGTTACCTCTTCACGCAAAAACTGCCGAACCGATTTTTATGAAATTTGGCAAACACATAGAGGGTAACTTGGATTAACACATAAGATTATCACGAAATTTATTTATCACGGAAATCCTGCGGGATCGGTCAAATTCGGTAACTGGTATCGAATAAAAATCTTTTGTCGAATATAGTTCTAATTCCGCTTAAATTTTGCGGGATTCCTTGATTTTTGTAGGTAATTTCAGTCATACAGTACAACTAACAAGGTAGCTTTGTCCTGTATTATGTTTGTGCGCGCAACTTTCGAAAAAAATTACTCTCAATTTATTGTATAAAAGAAGCTAACGCGCAAAATAAACGCATAGCTTCAATAATGCAATAATAAATTAAACTTATTAACAGAAACTGCTGGTTTACACATCTGCCCAACAAATACAGCATCTGCTGTAACACCGGAACTCGTGAGAATAATTGAATTTCAAGCGCTTAGGCTGGTTTCACAGCTGTACGGGCGTTCTGTACGGGTCAATACGGGTGCCCGGAGCGTGAGCACATGTTTCACAGGCGCTAGAACATCGTTTCACAGCGACACGGGCGGCTCTTTCCAGGTAGATCACGTATAGGGCTCGTATGGGTCGTCTGTACAGCTGTGAAACCAGCTTTACACGCACTTTAGGATCGGCGCCCATCGCCGGTACGGCATGGCAAGGTATTTTAGGTGACGAATAAAAATTTAACCTAATAGTATTGATATAAAGTTGTTATTTCAATGTGTATAAGATAATATCGCGGGACGCTTAGGCATGTCGTGTAGGCAGCCTGCGGCATAGTTACATACAGTGTGTACTTAGGGATGCCGAACGACCCGCTGCCGTGCCGTGTCGCCAATGTGCACAAGGCCTTAGTGCGCAAAGACACATAAATAGGTAAGTAAATACGTGTAGAACTAAAACGGCCACATAGGCATGCGGGTAATATGTATTTCACTTATGATAACGATCTACTTCAATGACGATAAAGACACTCCAACATTCTTGGCAATCGAAAATATTATGGAATCGCATAAACAGTTTGTCGTTTATCGAATTATTGTAATATCGAGTAAATATTTAACTTGAAATGTAGCTAGCTTAGTTGGTAGTGACCCTACCTGCAAAGTTAGGCGCCTCGGGTTCGATTCCTAGCTATAAAGCTAAAGGAGTTTGTTTGTTTGCTTGAACGCGCTAATCTCACAAACTACTGGTCCTATTTGAAAAATTATTTCAGTGTTAGATAGCCCATTCATCGAGGAAGGCTATAGGCTATATATGATCACGCTAAGATGAATAGGAGATTTTTTGCCGAAGCGAAGCGAGGGCGGGTCGCTAGTGTATTACATCGAATCTACGCTATAATGTCCTAGTACGTTTACAATTTACAGCGAAAACATTCAATCTTGCAATTTATCCCGCAGGCCCGTGTGTACCAATATTCGAATATTGTGTCGCGAACATACACCATGATTACAAGCATTTATTATCTCATTTTTTTACTACTCAAATTACTCATGTTCACAGTGCAAGCGCCAGCGGCAGTTTACAATGTATTATTAGGGTGTACTCACACTGTTCCGCGCGGAATCGGCTTGCTTCGGTACGAACAGCGCAGTACGGATCCGATCGGCTAATAGCCAGTTCCCGATTATTTTAGGCTGTGTCGCATCGTATAGGTCTAGCAGGGGAGAATGTTAGCAGCATAGTACAAGAAACTATTATTCCGTAGCATGGATTTTGTACGAACTAAGAACTCAAAATTTTGAGTACCCTGCAAAGCAGTTACTTTAGTGATTAAATACTAAAATTATTTTTACTTAACATTTGACTATAGATACAAACTATTAGTATCGTTATAATGTAAAAAATGTTTTTTAATAGTTTTAAGCCATTTTTGTGTCTATTTTTCGAATGAACTGTTATTGCTGGCCCTACTGGCTTTTACATGGACTGAAAAGTTTCCGTATCTACTCATATAAGTATGGGGAGACCCTTAGTTGGCCCTTGCGTAAAGGCACGTAGTAATGACGATTATTAAGCTTGAATTTTGTTGCAAGACAAAATTAAAGGAGTAAAGAATGTGTATTCAATTACTTTCGAACCATACGCGTAGGAGTCGTACTGAAAAGCAGTAACCGTTGACTTTAGACGACGGTGTAAGCAAAGTAGCTACTTTTTTACTCACATTGTATTTTTTTAAATGTTATAGCTATATAATTTTTTTTTATGATTATTTTAATTTTTTTCTTGTTCTCATGAACTTTACGATGTTTTTCTTCATCGAAGCAAGTGATAATTAACTGGTAATACGCACACAACATAGAAAATTAGTGGTGCGTGCATGATTTGAACGGGACCGCCCGGTCCGTTCGTGAGACCAACGTTCAATATTATAAAGCTGAAGAGTTTGTTTCCTTGAACACGCTAATCTCAGGAACTACTGGTCCGATTAGAAAAAATATTTCAGTGTTAGATAGCCTATTTATCGAGGAAGGCTTTAGGCTATATAACGTGACGCTAAAATGAATAGGAGATTTTTTCCCCGGCGGGCCGCTAGTATTACAATAATAAGTAATCTTAAAGTTTTTGCGGCACACCGTAACACCGTTGACCTTGCCGCAAGTAATACGTTGTAGCCACGTAATTAGTTAAATTAACTTTATAGCCACCATTATAATTAACGTCCACAGTTTTTCTGGTTATTAAGAGATTAATAACGATTGCAACGCTCCGTCGATTGCACGTAAAATTTTAAAATTTCTTCAACAGTAGGTCAGTAACGCTAGAATGAATAATTTATTTATCAAAGCATTTAGTTGCAATGTGGCATCAATAAATAAATGACCTTTCTCACACTCTTCTGCATCGATTCACACAGGTTAACTAACTTCTGCACTGCTGATGTGCTAAGGAGTTTCTTTCGTCATTCAGCAGAAGTCATTTTGCTCGGCTTTTTGTTCTGCGCATCTAACTGTCTCTATAAGACTCTTATAGGTTAGGCAAAGGAACTTGGCCAGCCGAAAGAAAGAGAGAGATAGATGCGCAGAAGTCGTTTTTAGGTATCGGGGGATCGTGATTGGCTCGGTACCTAAAAAACGAACTTCTGCGCGTCTATCTGTCTCTTTTCCGCCTGGCCAAGTTCCTTCTCCTAACCTATATTTTATCAATTTTATAATTTACTTGCACGCGTGTACATCAGCTATTTTAATAAATCATGTGTGGTGAAACATGTACTAAATACTTACTGTAAAAACGACACTAACCAGCCCTTATTACCTACAATTCTGTTTTAGTTGCTGATTCGATTTCATTGATAAAGAAGAAAAAGCATAAAAAGGTATAAAAAAATAAGTAGGTACCTAGATAGTTATAGGTATACCTAATACCTATCGTTAGTGAAATAATTTTTCAACTTCACCTCACCCCTTAAACTTTTCGTTAACGTAAAAAAGATCAAAATAACAAGCCAACCGTGAGAAATGAACGAAAATGTAAGACGAAAGGTGTCCCACATTTCAAGGCACGCGCGGCGGTACGTGCCGCGTTCACATTTACTGCGGAAGAATTGGCCAAATCAATTACTCCCGAGCTATTGTTATCGCCAATATTTATTTCCGAGCTGTGGCCGAAGAAAACGTTCCCCACCATCAATTTTAAGCGGGTGTAACTTAGGGATGCCACCTTTTTTAAAGTAAAACTGTATACTATTCAAAACATTGAAAAAAATGAAGTAAAAATATGTACAAATTCCAATAATGAAAATATAGTATTATTCGCGCTATATTATTTTTCTGTAAGATATTATTCATGGAAATATAGCACGATATTATATAATATACACTACAGGCGGCAACCCTAGTGAAGCAGTGTAAGCTGCGAGACTAATGGATTCAGTGTATTGTTTGATTGTCTTTACAGTTTCAATTGCTGGGATATTTTATTTTATTCCTTAATATATTGATATTTAATGCTTTAAATAAACAGAATAACGTATCTATTCTGTGATGTTTTTATTATCATAATGGGATTATAATGAAAAAAGTAACAACTTTTAAAAGTCACAACTTTTTTCGTTATAACTCCAAAAATATTTATAATATCTCTTTAGTGACTTCTACTTTTTTATCTACATTAAATTTCCTATAAATTATGTCTAAACATTTTCACGCTACGATGAATATTTTAGGAGATACAGACTGTTAATCATATTCTGGACTGAAATTTTTTTGGCAACCCATTTGCAATAATATTTATTGACATATTTTATTTATAAAAAAATATCTTTCATCCATTAACCAGCTCGGTGCAGATCGATGTTATTACGGGATCTTCTACTATAATAAAAAGTTATTAAAGGATAATAATAAATCTAACGCGGTTAGTATAGTTGACAGCGATTTGAATATTATTAGATTAATTTCAATATCGTCGGTGAAAGAAGAAAATAATTTTTCAACAACAAACAAATTTCACCGAAAAGCTTCATTACACGTGTACTTAGGTAACGCTCGAACGTTTTTCAGTACTGAATTTCAGTGTACGAATACGGAATTCAGTTCAATATGAAAATACACACGTTGATCTTGAAACTGAAATAGATTGAGATGATCGTCTTATTTGCCCCTTCTAATTATAGTCCATTCGGAATAGACTAGGCGTTGGCGACCAACGTGCAAAAATGATTTAATAGGTATATGCGAATAAACGAATCTTTTAACTTCCTGTTACATAATTATAAATTACATATTTTCTCATTTCGTTACATTATAGTATACCTTTTATTTTTTTATTACTAACTTAGTGCCCACGGCACCGTAGACTGCTTTACGTATCACTTAGGTAGCACTAGATGGAACTGTTGTCAAGCATTATTTTCTCTATATTAATAAAAAAGCATTAATATAAACACTAATAAAAACATCGCCATTTATAGCATCTAGTGTCGTAGCTCTATTTTAAAAAATAATAAATTTGACTACTCTACGCATTACCTAATGAAATGTGAAATGGTGTTTCCATGCACGTATACGTACGAGGCTTTGACTAAGTTAATGTGCTCAGCATCTTAAACCTCATCCCACTTACCATCAGGTAAGATTATGATCATTAACTTATTGTTAGTCTATATACAAAAAAAATTGAACTCAAATAATATAACATCCCCAAAACTGAGGCAGCAGACGAAAATCAAGTCATAATAAAATCCAGCATGAATAAACTTAATAAATTAGCATTCCTTTGATGTAACAGATGGGAGTTAGCTATTTCAAACACTATTAATGGTTAAACTTTGCGACTAGTTTTGACAGCTGCTCACCCGTACATGCAACTGGCTTCGTTTGCTGTCTATGCAAATTGAGGCACTTCTGACCTCAAACAAGATAACTTTCAACTGTAGGACTTCTCTTTCTCTTTCGTCCAGGCAAAACTAACTCATTGTACCTAATGATTTGTTAAACTTTAAAAAAAAAATAGAAATAAAATGTGTAGGTAAATATAATTATGATCACAAGGAGGTAGAATTTAATAAAACCTTGTGTGACTAGATTTTACCATTACATGTACTTACTTACTAGATACTACATCAACTTACATTCACTAACGCTACTAAATAACAAACACGTTTTACGAACAGGAGCTTATGGCAATGGAAACTTTTACAAAAAAAAAAAAACTTTTTTTTCAAAAGTCAAAAGGTGTTTACGTCTCCTGCTACATTGGCATATTGCGTCACACAAGGGCAACGACAACAACTGATAACAACAATGGCCCGCCTCTTATGCAAGCGATAAGACCGCCTGCGCATTAACTAGCCCCACAACAATTTAAACATCATTTACACAACCCTTTCATACCACGAAGGCTCACGAACTGACCCTTATACCAACACACTAAAGTTCATTATCGAGTAAACCAAGCGTCACCGTGAGCCGCTAGCAATAAAACGTTATAGGTTATAATCGGTTGCCCTCAATAATACAGCTACGCCATCTCACAGCTGTGCACCATTTACATATCCCGGAAAACATCGATATTCAATTTAAAATCGTCGATTTAAGGATCAATTTCAAATGGGCGTTTAATCAATTAGATATTGTGAGTTACTTGTACACTTCGAACGACTTCCGCGGTCACAGCGACTTTATCGAAGTGCGAGATTGTGATATTACACAGTACACTTCACGTAACAGTTCTGCGAATGTTGTATAAAATTACGTTACAATTGATTAAGATTGTTTGAAGTACTACGAAGTTACGAGGATTCATCGAACAAGGCGTATTTCGGAAAAGTAATGCGAACTTCACCACGAAAAGTTGATTGATAACAAGTCAATATTAAATGTTGTGAAATTAAATCTTATCTTTATGTTAATTGAATTTTGACCCACACCGCAGCTAAAGAATTTCATATAAGTGCTAAGATTGGCCACTACTTTCCACTGAGTTAGTATAACATTAATAGTCCAAAATAATATTTTGTCATTTCAGTCAACCATTTTTGAACTAACTATTTAGGTAATTAGTTCATGGATGAATGTAAACAAATAATCGATATCGCGTTTGTACTGTACTGACCCCAATGGATATCTTATCTACAGCATTTTGTACGTCATCACCTAAGTGGGTTTGTGGTTGACCGATGTAACCTCCACCCAGTTAAACATGACCTTTCGAGATGTTCCTTCTTGTAACATTTGTGCCCAGAGACATATAGGGTAGCCAGATGACAGGATTTTTTGTAACATATTCGAAAATTTTATATACATATCCGAAAGTTTTGTATACGTATCCGAAACTTTATATACATATCCGAAAGTTTTATATACGTATCCGAAAGTTTTATATAAGTATCCGATAGTTCTTCTCCCAATATTTCAAATCCGAAATTAACTAGCGTGCTAGATGGCTTTAACTGCAATACGAGAGAAGACGCACGCGCGTAATGAGGCAAATGCGTTGTGTTCGTTTCATTGCCAGCTTTGTCAAGCTCCAGCCAGTGATGCATCTGACATTATAAATACTGGTTGCGCAACAATCCATTAAATTTACGGATACGAAAGAGTGACTTATAACTTTTACGGAAAAGGTCATCTATTTGTAGAAACACTATAATGGCTCAAAGAACAGGATTTTAGATGGAAGTAGTTAGGTCTCTGAATGAATTGCAGAACTCTTAACAATAAATAATCGATATTAATAGTAAATAAGTTAAAATGTTTCCAACACTTGGCCACTACCACCTCTATCAATGAGCACTGGAGCAACGTCGTGGAGTAGGCCTCCTCAGCTATGAGTATTAGCTTAACACATGTTTAGATCTCACCACTACTTACTGTTCTCAATATTTTCTCTTTAACTCGAATATCAAGCAATTTTTAAGTACTTTTCACAAACAGCTTTACGTACCTGTAACAAGCAGATACACATTAATCTATTGAACTTATGGCAGAAAATAATGCTGTCGATGGTAATAATGGTAATATAAATATGAGGAGAGAAAATTCCAGTTATTACCAGGTAGTTGACCGGGTAACGGTATTTTTGGCCCTTCTTCAGTAGGTACACGAAAAAAGATTTCACAGAACAAAAAAATTCACCAGATTTTTTGACCATATTGCAAGGACATAAAGGAACCATTTAGGGTATGATAGAAGGGTTCAATCAGTAAAAAATGTACTGAAACTATATGGCGATGTGCATAACCAGTTTACTATTCGAAATTTGAAATTAATGCTTCAAAAAAAAACAGGAGATGAAACAGAAAACAAAGATAATTCGTCGTCATACGTTAAAAATAAAAATAAGGAAATACATATAAAAAAGTAATAAATATTGACGTAAACCTTAAGATTAATGGCATGTCCCATTAAGATAACAGATATAAACAACACTTTTATCATACTTCGAACTTATCTTTATCATTTGATTGTCGTTCACGTACCCTACAACGTGTGTCAGTGAAATACGTATGAGTGGGTTAATAAATAGCTTAACAATTGGAAAAAAGAAGTTAAAAAAATAGTGACTGCTGTTCATAATCAACGAAATCTCTCATCTGGAGCCAACAATGACAGTAGGACATATTTTACAGACAGAAGGTTATACTTATTATAAAAATGCATTGCCATTGTAAAATTTCAACCTCTTAGGGTGGTAACTTTATTGCAGCTCGCAAGATTTGACTCACGAATATTGCAGATTAACAGCACTTGAAAAATCAAAAGTGACAGAAAAGTAATCAAACACCTACCATTTAATTAATAATGGCTGCAGAGCGAATGCTAAAGATGAGACCTTTATTAAAGTGATGAGAAGTTCCAAATTTGATATTAATTTTTTTTCCGTAATCCTACTTTTTCTTAATACTAGCAGGCCGACAAAGGTATTTTCGCTGGAATCAAATACTAGGTAAATGACAGATAGACTTGCTATCATTCCAAGGTTGTTGATGTTACATATTATTATCTGCCTGTCACAACAAAAAAATTCACTAATGTGAGGATATGTCTAGTAAGAAAGCGCGTATTTCCCGAATACACAGAAAATTACAGATAAACAAAGGCTGACACAGAATAGGTACAATAAGCGTTTCAACAAAACCGATGAGAGGATTAGATCCTTGAATAGGATCCTCTCGCTCTGTAGAACGACGAAATTAATGTTACATTCGCATTGCCAGATGACAGAATCCAAATTTTCGATACGAAATGGAACGCTGTTGTTAAAACTAGTAAATATAACGTTGTAGTTAGATGAACGTTTTAATATAAGAAATAGTACTTGTAACATTCAAAACGTCGAAATCTTAAAACAACCCCATATAGCAGGTTTTCATTTAACTAAGACGATAGTTTGATAGGTAGAAACAGAAATACATAGTTAGAAAGAAATGAATTTGATACTTTACTCTTCACGAATCTTAAGTTATTTGTATAAGTACAAGTACTTTTAAAATCTTAAAAAGAAAAGTGATGTTGATCTCTATATAATGTTATAGCCTTATCAAAATGTTACATTAACATTTTTGCCAGTCTCATCACTTCACTTACATTTACGTCTTTCTCATCGCTTAATTACCTTTAACTCGTATTCACTCAATTTGGCGTTAATCGGCCGTGAACGATCAGCGAAGCAGAATATTAAATCTGCAACTCAAAGTTAGCCATTCCACCGACATGGCCATTATGCAAAACTGAAAATAAATATATGTTTTTAAACTTAATTTACCGTGGATCGTTACAGAACTTATGGATTAACTTGGTCAATTTGACGGCCTGTCAACTTAGCTGATTTCAGCCATGAGTATGATAATTAACATCGATCTATGTAACTGGGTCGAAGTATCGAATTTGCGCTTATTCTAGAGTCTATTAGTTTCAGCGCAGCCTACTAAACATATGAAATAATACGAGTATAAGAGCGTGTCAATGAATAAATTGTAGTGCCAAGAGTGTTTATTTTTCTCGCAAGATCTTTTTAACGGAATATAGCTTTATTTTAAGTGTGTTGGGCTCTACAGTTCAAATTCACGTCAATCCAAAAGATGGTAAGGCTTCTGGCACTTGCATTATACCTACTTCTTTGTAAATCTACAGTAAAATATTTTTGGGTTTCTGTTCAGCCTGGGAGCCATTGCCAAATATTATTCTGCTTTCTTGGTCCCCGGGTTTCTTAAATCCATGTGTATTAGCAAGGGCATTTACCTAAACTTTCCACCTGTTTACAAGTTGTTATCATAAAAAACAAAGTATATTTATATTATTTTACAGATACCTATAAAGACAATAACATTCTGGTAACAAACAATTATTATATTTTGATTAATAATGAGTACCTATAGCATGGCATGTCGACGATTACGAAACTTTTATAAAGAAAAGCTCATGAGTCATTCCCTAATGAAGCAAGATTAGTGGTGTTTACATGACCACCGATGACCTTGCCGGTTGCCGGGCCTTCGACACCATGCGAGGTGTGTACGGTAACTGTTTTGTTATACCAACAAAAACATAGTTATTACGATATTCGGTATAGAAGGAATTCGGAATTCCTTACACGCAAATACCTTATTATAAGGTAATTAGGGTACTTTCCCTATAATTTCTTTCTTCAAATCTAATTTTCGTAGACGTGGTAAAGGTTCACAGCTTAACATTAATCTAATATGTAGGTAATGCTAAATCAATGACTTTTAAGAAATATTATACTTTCATCTTCCAAAAGAATCTAACAGAAATTTGATTAGGGTCTTCCAAACGGCTTTTTGATGTTTTCAAGAGTTGTGATTGAGTTCTAAGAGGTTTGTTGAAACTCTTTTACCCTCTCGTGGTTTAGATAGACGTTTTCTTATAGAAATGAAGGAAAAAACAGCTACTAATAACTATATAGAGTAGGTATTATCAATAGACATGTATGCTGTGAATGTAAATATGAAGTTACTACAGTCGAAACGAGCGCTGGGTACAAGGTAGGGAATAGAAAAAAGTAATTACCCAAATATCGGTCAAACAGTAACGTATCAATATTTATGTATTGATATGCCGAATTTAATTTGTCTCTAACAGTTTATTTTACACTAGCGTCGTTTAAAATACCAATACCAATCTCTGGCGTCTTATATTCAAAGTAATTCAAACTAATTAACGTTCGAATATATTTATTAAATTATTACATCGTCGATCAAAGGTCTTCCATTCATGGCAACCTTTTCACAACCAGTTGTTTTTAGATGATTAACCAAGGCCATTTAAACGTCTGTCTATCTTCCCCCCTCTACGATCAGCTGTTTCGCGTCGGCCATCTTTTCTCAGGTTCAAGGTTAAACGCGCCCACGAGCGTCTTAATTAAAGCGTACTCCAATACTTGGTATTTTTGCGTCCAACTAGGTATGAACGTCTGAGTAACGTTACAGAAATTTCTAACTAATTAATTCGGCGAGTAAACGACTAGGACAGGTAAGGTGAAACGTAAAAAAGAAAAAAATCGCTTTGACCAAAATAAGACGTCTTAATTCTAATATCGGTTGGTATTAAGTACCTACGTATGTTTTTAATATAATGTACTTAAAGTTCGCGCGCGAGTTCATTGCCGAGTACAGGGGGGGGAGCACAAATCATTTTGAGCTCTAATGACACTATATTAAAGACGGCGGGGTGACGTGTGACGTCAGGAATCTCGGCAATGAAGTCGCGCGCGAACTATACTTTCTGTCTTTAATGAAATTGTTACTTATGCCATATAATTTAATTTTAATATCTAATTACCATTCTATGACAGTGGATATTTTTCTTTCTTAAAAGCAGAGAACAGAACAGGACAGACTTTTTCTTAGAAGAAGAAAAAGCCCTAATTTAGGTTATAGCCATTGAAAAAACCGTCTCCCAACTCACTTAGTTTGAAGACTGAAGTAAATTCCCTAATGATCCGTCCGAGATGTCATTAACATTCTATCGAATCATCAAAAAACTAAATGAAACGCTAAGCTGTCGATTTCTGAGGTCGATTCTCTCGTAATGGAACAGTTATTCGTTCCTTGACCCGCCGAATCAACAGTTTATTGCGCAGGTACGGAATTCTTGTTATAATTCATGATTTCTATTGGAACTTGATTTGGCAGATGCCAGTGATGAGTCTAATGGTAACATTTCATTGAGTTTGTTAGTTGAGCACTGACCACGGATGCCGATTCGTGCCGAATTATGAACTCTTATTAGATTGTCAATGTTCTATGGAGTTCATTCGTGTCTTAACTATTGAATGTAGATCCGTACGAAATATTATTGATGGTAAAGAAGGCTAAAGATCACCCGATAGTAACTGATAAGTACAACTAGCTGAGCAGAACCACAGAATCAACCGGTCAAGAACATTGAAATTGCTTTTTATCAAACATCTTATCCATTTTATAGACAACAGACGAACAGAAATTTCAATGACGCTAAGGATAACAAATCAAACAAAGGCTACTTATCTGAATCGACCGTTCCCTAACCTAATCACCCAGCAACTTTTGAGAGATTATGTCTAAATATATAAAACTCAAAGGTGACTGACTGACTGACTGACATAGTGATCTATCAACGCACAGCCCAAACCACT
>DWKA01000076.1:0-24410 GCA_018249155.1 Panoquina ocola ocola
ATTTGAAACTCCTAGCACTTGTACTTTCTGAGATATCGTGATGAGTGAGTGAGTGACCTTTCGCTTTTATATATATACATATGTAGATTTCATGAAAATCGTTGGAGCTGTTCCTGAAATTCCGGATATAAACATACTCGTAGAATTGCTCGTTTAAAGGTTATTAAATACATTATATTTATCATAATTGAAAGGATATCGCTACTATTAAAGTAAATTAAAGTAGGCAACATTAGGCTTTACCTCGAATACCTCTAAATCTGCCTGTAGCCATTAATTTCGCCTGCGTGCCTGCACCTCTGTAACCCACTTAAAAGCTGTCAGCAAAAGTGAGTGGAGGATATCTGAGCGTTATAAATTATACTTCTGATGGCTCTAGATCCAAGAAGCTATAAAATTAAATGTTCATCGTGATTGGTTTAATTGATTGTATGAATAATGGCATGAACAACATAAAGAGATACATTGATATCATGATTTTATTAATAAATACCTTTGTGTACTTAATATATTATTACACTAAACTTATAGATCATCCTTCTAACAATCTGTTCTGGGTGATCTTTGATTGACTTTTGACCAAGTTTAGTTTACTTTTTTTTTAAATAAAGTAGAAAAAAAGCATAGCAACATGTTATCTTCTTTAATTCGATATTTTTTTTACAATTTGCAATTTTCTAGTAGATAGTGTACATTACTAAACTAAAATTACTTCTCTACAATCCATTTACATGAAAATAAAGATTAAAAATTCAAACACGTCTGTATTTTTAAAAAACGAATATGAAACATATTGAAATTATTGTTCGATTTTTAAAACTTTTCAGTTGACTCTTGAAACATGTAGGACTGAAGGTATATACCGTTACAATACGCTATCGTAGGTAAAAGGTACAACGAGTACCTATTATGTATTAACTCGGGTTGTAAAACTAGGGCACTGTTGTTCAACTTATGACATGTCATTGACATGACGCACCTACCGCTTGTCAATGTACAACTACTGACAGCAACTACTCAATCACACTATCAGTCCTTACATTGTTTTTACGACACGCTTAATATAGTTGATTTCTCGGTCATGTCAGCATGGCCACATATCAAATGTTATTACATCACCAACGACTAGAGTTAAGACTCTTCTTACGACTTGCGTTGTGAACAAATTATCCCTCTTAAATGATCTACTAACTATATCTTTGTAGTTGATTCAAAAGCTCTTTCATCTTATACTTTCATATTTTTCAAATTCATTGCCGCAATGCAAGATGTGGAAGCTCTCAATTACGTTTTTCATGAATTAGCTGACTTAATATGACTGACACAAAATTATCACCTTTTGACGTAAATAATAATATTCCGTAAATATAATTTTAATTATACGATCTTCGACTGCTAGATATAATTTGATAAGTGAAGTTAAAATTAAAGATAACTAACTATATAGGTACATAAATATAGGTTAGGCCAAGGAACTTGGTCAGCCGAAAGATAGAGACAGATAGATGCGCAGAAGTCGTTTTTAGGTAAAACGAACTTCTGCGCATCTATCTGTCTCTTTTCCGCCTGGCCAAGTTCCTTGGCCTAACCTATACCATGATTATCTGACGAGTAAGTAAGTATTGTCCGGTTAAGTGTATAACCTAACAACTCAGAATTGTTTTCTGTTTGGCGATTTTAAAAATTGGCAAAATGTAATCATTTTTATTCAGGTTTTATTGAACAATCATTCATAAAATAGTCAGAAATACTAAGTCATAACAGGTGTCTATTTGCTCTAATTATAACCCTTTAATTGCTAGTAAATTCATTACTAGGTATACAAAGAACTCAAACAACTTTAAAGCTGTCATATCGTTAAGCCTGTAATTGGCAAACAGTTTTTGTCCTGATTGAAAATCAATAAAACCATAATTAACCAAAGAAATCTGCACCCAAATACCAACTAAAGTTAGGTACAAGAACTTTCAATAATAAAGCTGTGACTATGCTTGAGTGATTAATCTAATTTAATTGAAAATTTAACGCAAAATTAGTAGCTATATTTTACCCATAAACGTGATATTCGATCTTATTATGAAGCATATAGAATTTAACACACAAGTTATCAAATGTAAGTATAAGTTAAATCGACATTTTTAATACTTTCAAAATTGCATTGATAGTTCATTAATAAAATTACACATTATATAATAAAATCATTAATTAAATCATTTATCTTTTTTCAACACAGCATGCAAAAATTTATATACTTTATTAAGAAAGCCAGTGTAAACGCGACCTTAGCATTGCATTGACATTTTACAATAATTTTCTGCATGAGTGTAACTTTAATTGCTCATGAAACATACATGCCACATATCGTAGTCGCAGGTGCATTATCAATCTGTTTTATATCCGTTTATACGCCTGTTGTAATTTTTTATCTGTAAATATGTAACACTTTTTGTCGTGGATTAATTTTAAATTAGATTCTAACAACTGTTCTCGACTTCAAGCAAAACTTGTGTAAAAGTATTGAGTTATTATACATATATCGATGTGTAAATTATTTAAGCTAGATGTAAATTTTATTAACTCTATATTTTAACGGACAGCTTCTCAATGAAATCTTTAAATAGACTATATCGAAACAGTAGATTAAGTTTTCATATTTACAACTCTATAATGAATATCCTTGATACTCTGGTTCCCAAGAAACGGATCAATTCAAGTGAGATAAGTATATCATAATAAAATTATGTGTGAGTACATACAGTTACTAACTGTCAGTTTACCATAGGTCAGCAACCAGCGACTCGAGCGTCACATAGGTGATACTTTTAATGCCAACTTGATGTATGATAACTGTATTGGCATTCTTTTTTTCGTAATTAAAAAATCTCAGTGGCTCTTTAATCTCTCCACGTTCTTGTAAACTGTAAATTTTGACTCTTCTATCTAAGAAAGTTCCCGACCCCAGGGCTGTAGGTACTAAAATGAATTAAATATGTTTAATTTAATAGTACATTGAAAAGTGACACATAAAACAATACAATCGGTTATACGCGATAAAAATGAGTAACAAAGTTTAATGCGGGTACCATGATACATTTTCTGATAGGCGCTTTACCAGTTCAGTTTAAAAGTGGTATTCCTTTTATTAGTTCATAAATTCAAGTTTTTGTTCAAGAAAAATCTAATTTAAAGTTTTATGAAGTGAAAATGATTAAAATAGGTATTATATTAAGTTTAAAATTTACAGAAGAATGCTGTTTGAATTAATATATTGCGTATCTTCATTTTTAATTATTACAAATCAAGCTTTATGCAACATTAATGCCTCAGTTCAGGTGCCCTATGCCCCAGGGCTGTAAGGATAGACTGTTAATAAGAAAGAATAAAACTATAGGTATTATAATATAAAAATAGCTTGATCAAAATATATTCAGATCTTTTTCGTGACAAGAATAGGTAATATTGTAATCGTACGTTAAGTTTCATTTATTCATACGTACGAATACCTTAAGCCCCTTAAGGTGTGGTTTTGTGACAAATACAAAGTGATTTGTTTTACACAAGAAACAAATTGTGGCTTACAATTTGGTTGGCTTTGTCCTGTCTATCACTACTAACAAATACTCAAGTCTTTGGCACGATACTTGGAGTGCTGAGCAAAATTTGTAACAAATATTAATTGCACACTATGAGTAACAATTTAAGATAGTTCCCATTAAAACGACAACCAAAATAATTATTATTTCCATATGCTACCATATTATTGTATATCTTTTCAGGAATGTGAAATTATTGCAGGAGTGTTCGTGATTAATAAATAATAATTAATTTTCCGTTTTTTGTCCAGAGGTATTCTACGAGAAGCAGCGTTACGATGGCTGGTTTAACAACAGGGCGTACCCAGACTGGGGGTCTGTCGGTAAGTATCTTCATCAACGCCTTTATTAATATTCTAAGTAATAATACTTTTTGATATTTATTACACCAGCTTTATTTCTTACTTAATCAAGCATTAAAACTCAGTTAAACTACACTCAATCTAAAAATAATTAACATAATAATTATGTTAATACACTTGCTTGTAAATGGTCTTCAATCAAAGAATCTATGACTTCAATGAGTATATTAATATACATAGGTAAATGAAATAAATTCAAGTAAATATATTTCAAATGCATACGAGTAACCGCAGGTGCACACGCCTAATCAAGTCATTATCCACTCCGATTCGTAGTGAAATAGTGCATATTATTATGTAGAGACATGCATGCTCCATGCAGGACACTTCAAGATATTTATTGTGACAGATCTAGTCCACTGCCATACCTAACTCGCGGCTCACTGGCAGCTGTCTTGAAATAAACTTAAGTTGTTGGTGCCAATTTAGAATTACTCGTATAATAAATTTATCGTAGTTTCATGCGAAAGGATACATGTGATTGATGGGCGCAATGTTTGACATGGTTTCCCACACCAATTCCTATGTTGTATTCAATACGAAATGTTCATTACATTGTTATGTTCTCATGCTTCTCATAGAACCAACATTTATCTATTAATTATTAATGTTTCTTACAATAATGTTACTTTCAAGTCAACCTCATTGCATACAATTAATTAGTAATATTTTGCTAATCTAATTATCAACCCCCATGTTGATATCTCTTACCTCCCAAACAGCCTTAGGCTCCCTTTAGCCTCCCAAAAGGCCTATAAATTGACTGTTATATATGGATTGCAAATGGAATTGACTGCGTATGTAACTCATTAATTATATTTCTTATTTTTATGATAAAATACGTCGTATACTGTGTAGGAAAAAAACAATATTAAATAATTATAATTGTAGGATACTACAGCTAAATTCTCATTAACAAATTAAAATTGCTCTTATCGCATTGTCTTTTGTATATTAAACTTTATTAAAGTTTAAATAAATCAATAAAAATATTGAGCAGAACTGCTTATCTATTCAAACATCTACAACAGAGAATAAATAATAACGTTCTTCTTTATATAGATGTAACCCCCATATCTATTAATATTATGAATTCAAAACTATCAAAACATTATCATACATTCCATTTGGACATGCGTACTGCGTTCAAAAAAATTAAGCTAGACATAACTCAAGCCACAAATATCAATTCATGGAAACCTGCAAAAGGAATACAAAATGGCAAGCTAATACATAAGGAAAAATTGCTTAACACGTATTTATCTCGACCAATAACGAGAGCATTCACATATAAGGTGACAGAATGTTAATATAAAATAAACAGTATGACAACGTAAGTACGTGTAATGTATGAAAATTTATATTCTTTGAAATTACAGTTAATAGATTAAATTAATATCCATCTAGACAAGATCTGAACTAGATTCGGAAGCTAGATTCATTTTGTATTACGTTTACTAGTTTGAAATGCAGCAATTAGAGAGATAATTACAGGGAGCCAGTTAAATCTGTTTTATTAGCCGGCCAAACATCGTTGTTTCTTATTGCAGATGTTCAATTTTTCATATATGATATAGATATATTTTATAAGTATACAATGATAAATAATACAGTGTAATACATTGAAAGTAGGAAATAACATTTAAAAATATATATTTAACGTATGTCTCCCTATATATGTACTTAGAATCGTAATTGATTGACTTCTCAAAGCTTAGCTCACATATTATAATAAATAGGATTTTTTATCTTCGTCTTTATGTACATACATAATGTTATAGACTTGGCATATACCTAAGTTATCGTAAGGGCTCAGAGTCATACAAGATTCTTGTGAGATAAGAATTAAAAATGTATCTATATTTTCGTATTAAAGTTTAATCAAGTATTTCGCATTTCCGTGGAATGAGAACAATATAAAATTTGCTATTATTTACAACGGGTTGCTTAATATGATATTTTTCGAATGATACGACTATAAACAACATTATCTAAAATGTTAGTATCTAAATATTATAAAACTCAAAGGTGACTGACTGACTGACAGTGATCTATCAACGCACAGCCCAAACCACTGGACAATTTCACTCACACACACACTTTTGATCAATTCCACTCCCAAGGGGATAAAATAGGGGATGAAAGTTAATACTCTTAACGTGAGCGAAGCCGCGAGCAAAAGCTAGCCTAAATAATATGTATTTTTCATTAATAAAATATGTGTTTGTGATAAGTCACGTTCTGGTACGCCAGAACGGTAGAAAAATAAAAAAGAAATCGTACATAAGTTTGTTAAATAATTTTGGATTTGAATTAAACGTAGGCAAGGAAGTTTATTATAACTTTTTTGGACGTAAGTAGACCGTCAGACAAACAGTTGAAAGTTATTGTTGCTAGTTTGTAAACACAACCTTACATTAAATATAATTTATAGCAGCAGAATAAAATATTTACGTTAACATTATTTAATGATAGTATCAGTCCATTGGCCTAAAAGATATCAACGCGCGCGGAACTTAACCAACAATCATTATAAAGATTTACGCAATTTATAGAGATGACGAGTATTTACTTCAAATAGTATTATTATGTATTTCAATATGGTGGATTTGTTTGCAACGTACATGACCCTATGTTAATTAATACTAGCTGTGCTGGCGGAGGCGCTTATTTAAATAGTACTATCGGACTCTAAACACAGTTGCTTGAAAGTAAAAGATCAATGGAATCGCCAACCATCAGAGAAGGAAACGAAGAACTAAAGTTGTAACAAAATAAATTTATTAAATGTTGATAGTATAATTTATATGTACATAATATATGTATAGTTAGGTATATAAGCATATTTATTTGAAATGCTTAGTTTTATACATGGTACATAATAATTATAACAATGATTGTAACCTTTTTTATACATACAAAATTGTCACCTTTATATTGAAATCAATAAATCATCATCTTATATTAACATTACAACACGATTGTAATGAATATTAACTTCGTTACGCGAGTGTGATCTGGATATGATAGACGCGACGTGAAGTGCTTCAGTTAACGCTACACAAGCACTGGCCCGAATTGTTTTAATTAGGTACCGCAAATACTTAACTTTAACGGATGATAATGATGGCTTAATGATATTGTACTCAAATACGCCATGTAGCCCATAAACATTCGAATTTATAAAAGAACTAAGTACAGTATTTCAATTCGGTTCTCAGTGTACACCTAATTAATAGTTTCACTTCTTGTTTAATAAGAAAGGTCAACGGTTATGTCAAATAAAATTAATTAAAAAAAAATATTTTGAAACCGAATCATGTCAATTGAAATAGGTATATTTTGTAGAATAAACGAGCAAACGACTTTAAGTATACTGTATTTTAAAGCGTAATGTAAAGTACTGTGCGTGACACAAGCAACCTCTAGTATTAATTTAAGCCGTCTTTACGCCCTTAGGAGATTACTATTTAGGCTTGATAGAGTACCAGCAACCCACACTGAAGTCAACCTCATGCCAGCATGACTTATGATCATATATTCTGAAGCATTCAATAATTACTCGGTGCTAGTAACCCGCGATTATGATTAATTGGTATTATGACCTAGATATTTATGTTCTGCAATTACATTCCATAATAAAACAGTGGGCTCATTAAGTAACTATGAAGAGTGCATACGCCACTGTCTTACATCATAAAATTATAATCATGCGATCAATCATGGTCACTGAGATGACACGTAGTCCATAGATAACCTTCTGTATATTTGTCAATGGACGACATCGATTATGTAGGTACAGTCAAAAAAAACGTTAAAATTTTAGTAATACTCCTAAAATTCATAAAAAAAAATCAATAGGTACGTATTGCTTTTTAACCATTTTTGGCACGAAATCGTATACCACATCCCGTATGTCAAATAGGCTTATTAGAATAATATAATATTTTTATGTAGGTACTAATAACTGGAAAAATGTTTATTAACACGTAATTATTTGTCATTAAAAGTTGTCGAGAAAAAGATTCCCTCCTGTTTCACAACATTCCAGAACCACATTATAATTAAATAAAGAATTTCTTACATGCCGGATACAAGCTTGCTTATAATACTACATATTAATAATTATGTCAATAATGTGCATTACTAACATTATTTATTTATCTTCAACGAGAATATATCAATTGATATTCTTTATTCATTGCACATAGCAATGAGAACATTGTTTATTATTATTTTTTCTTAATAATGCCAACTCTTTGAGGCCATAAAGTTTTATAGTTAATTATAGATTAAAGGTGTTCACGAAATACCTGTGTATGCGATCCATACATTTTCTCTAAGGCCCTAATTCGTGGTTCGTGTCGATGAATCGTCGCGTTGCGCCATCACAATCACGACCGGGCTTCAATTATTTGCCAGACCACCGGTGGTATCGACTAGCTATCAATCACGAATCAACTAGTATTAACTTATTGTTTGGTTTTATCAATCTACGATAAATGTAGCTTCCACGGATTTTTACATTATTGTTGCAAATATTTTTTTAACATGCATTCGTGGTTTTATTGCTCATTACATACCTATTTTTTTTTCATTTTGAAAAGTACTCGTAAGCTTAGGTGTATTATGCCTTTCAAAAAGCCCCTACTGCAAAATTCATTTATTAACGGTAAAGAAGTTATAAAAAGATTAATTCCAAAAGTAAAAAAAAATACTTCGATATTAAAAAGTTTAAAAACTAAAATCACAATTATACAAATCTTAATTGTCTTCTAATTATTGTGTCAAATTATTTATCTGCGATCTATAAGAGATAGATAATGACCTAAAAGACGCTTAATTAGAAAGGCAATAAACCGCTTTAAAGATAAGATAATATATCCTGCGGCAATAGTTATCGCGTAGGTATCTAACAAAGTATACCTAACAAGGTAGGTAGGTGTACCTGTGTATACAATTCAAGCAGTGAAGGATTTTCTCCTCGCTCCTAATTCGCCGCTCATGTCGATAGTTCGGCAAGTTGCGCCATCGCAATCACGATCACGTTCAAATTATTAGCCAGGCTACCGCCACGTGAATAAATAACCTTTACTTTGTAGTCTTTGTATTGCCGCTTGGAGTAGGGTACCTACCTAGTGGCTTTACCTGCTCAACTACTGATAAATCAACAATTACCTATTTGCTAATAAATTATTGGATAAGAACTGAAATTCGTTGAATTTCTAGGAATAATTGAAAATGTTCTCGAACAAGCAATTATTTATTTGGAAAAAAAAGGATATTCTTGAAACAGAAAATCATTTTTAATCATCGTGCTTTTTCATCTTTCATAATTTAAAAATAGGCTAGTTCCCGCTCGCGCCTACGCCCGCGTGGAATTTGACCGATCCCGGGGGCTTTTCGGGATAAAATCTATCCTATGTGTTAATCCAAGTTACCCTCTATGTGCGTGCCAAATTTCATGAAAATCGGTTCGGCAGTTTTTGCTTGAAGAGGTAACAAATAAACTAACAAACAAACATACAAACTTTCGCATTTATAATTTTAGTAGGATTATATCTGACACAAATACAATGAACTTCATAACTATAGTAATTAATATTGTATGATCTCAGGCAGTCGTCTAACACGCAAGACACCGGCGTCGTACGCAGATGGGGTCTACATGATGGCGGGTGCAGACCGGCCAGGCGCGAGAGCCCTGTCCAAGTTGTTCATGCGGGGACAGGACGGTCTTCCTTCGCTGGCTAACAGGACTGCTTTGTTGGCGTTTTTTGGTAATTACCAACGTATATATTAAGGGCACCGGTCTCTCCTTGTAAATAGAGGGCTAGAGCATGCTTTAACACTCTGCTCCAACACTGGAGTACACGGATTGGTGAAAGGGATAGTGGTTAACCCTTATTAGATGTAATGGTATTTATTTCGAGAATGCTTTAACTCATTCATTGGGTAGGTACACTGGTACATCCTTACAGAAGGTACAATATTTTGAATACATGATAGCTGTCTCTTTTCTAAATGTGACAAAAAAATAAATAAAACTGGTAATGTAGGTATATAGGGATTATTATTTAACAAACTGCGGTAAGACCAATTTGAAAACAATTCGGAAAATCTTCTGTTTTCGTTTGACATAGTTAAAGCAAGTGATAATTAATTCCTAACACCTGACTTGAAAAAATAACAGTCGCCCTGCATTTGAGCTCGCTTTTCCGGTTTGGCACGTGTTTGCTTTTGACCTTGTTTAACATGTTTTAAACATTTCACCATCCAAAAACAAACTTTTTATGGTAGGCTGTAGTCACGTAACGTCTATAAACAAAAAATATTCATATTGAAATCTGTCCGCAAAGTATCCACATATTATGTAATCTCATATTAGGAGATTTCCATTATTACCCAAATCTCGTAAGCAACATATAATTTATCAATAACTGGTTGTATATTATGTTAATCGTATAATAACTTCTGTTATCACAGGTCAAGTAGTAACGGGCGAAATAGTAATGGCGTCAGAGTCAGGTTGTCCCATCGAGCACCATCGCATACCCGTTGACAAATGCGACCACATGTACGACCCAGACTGCGAGGGCGTGAAGCACATGCCCTTCCTCAGAGCCTCGTACGACCGGAGCACCGGCCAGAGCCCCAATAGTCCTCGAGAACAGGTATGATTGTCATCTGTCATCTACCATCTAATGTCTTTATCTATTCCAATATTATAAAGAGAGACAGAAAGAGAACAGCAATCTCCAGAACCTCTGTACCTATTTAAAAAAAGCCTATATCTACATAAGTGCCAGTACTAGTGGATGGTGTAGAGGTAAAGAACATTATGATGATGGCAAGACCCGACGAGCCTTAAAGAGTAAAATTCGCTCATCAACTCCGAGAACCGCAGAACGCCGCTTGGCCGCTCTTTTAAACGTCTCCGATTGTTTTAATGCCACTATTGGAATTACTACCGTATGTAGCAGCACTAAAGGTTAAATTTAGACTGTTAATAAGCCAGCCAGACAGCTGGTTCAGAAATTCTAATTCTCAGGTTGGTCAACAAATCAATCAATTTTGACGTGTGTCCCCTTTGTATGTCCCCAAGCATGCCTTTCAAATTACTGTGACTACTGATATCTTGGAGCCCTGAAACGCGAACTTTAATACGTACCTACAATAATAACAGATTATGTCCTTTGAGTTACGCCACCATGTGTGGCACAATGATAAAATATATCCCTCCATTTCTTACGAAATGATTCCCGTTGAATTATACGTGATAGATACTTATGTCGCAGGTTTATTTCCCACAAATAGTATTTAGACGGAAGTTTGAGTCAATACTAAGTTCTTTAAGTTACTGATATTTATAACAGTGTCTCTATTCTTTTTAAATAATATTGATTAAAATGAGATTTTTTTTCGGACCAACACGAGATTGGAGTAGATAATTACGAGTGTATTCTATTTATATTATAATATTTGGATAGGGAAGTAGTCTAATTATTTTGCTTTACTGCAAACAAGTTAAATAAAAAAAACCGCGACAGTCAGAATTTTCAAGTTCATTGCTCTCAATTGAATTCATAAACTTATCTGATGTTACACAAACAAGGCTTTGATACAGGCTTCATAGAAATGTAGATGTTGGCAGATTGTAGTCAAGTCAGAACACATGATGTCAATCAAATTCATTTGCATTCAGCATTGCGATGCTATCAATCGTCTGTGCCTCCAGACTTACTTACGCTGCAATATTCAATATGTACATATATAATATTCAGATCGGTAGATGGTTTGATACAATCATGATATTAACGTAGTATCATTGATAACCACTAGACTAATTTGTGCTACACACCACGAACATATCTACAAACAGATATATACAGTTAACTGTTCAATTAGGATTTTATTAGAACTATGCTTATAACTTAACTAGCAGCCCGCCCTCGCTTCGCTACGAGAAAAATTCTCCTATTCACCTTAGCATGATGTTTATAAACCTTGTGCCTTGCTCGATCAATGGGCTATCTAACACTGAATTTTATTTCAATATGGACGAGTAGTTCCTGTGATTAGTGCATTCAAGCAAACAAACGAAATCTTCAGCTTCATAATAATATTATTAGTATAGATAAACTAACGTAAAAACATATGCGAACCCTTTTAAGTAGATTACAATTTGGCCACGATTTTAAGGATTCGTAGTCCTTGTAGATTTTGGTGTCGGTGTTTTTGTGAAGAAATAAAGCTATATATTTTTTTTATTTGGCTGCTGTCAGAATATTTCTTTAGGGCAAGTGATGTCAACCATGTCCATTAATATTCAGCGTGTCGATGGTATCGGATGTCGGCACTTGCTTGCCTGCAACTTACCGTTACTGTGTATTACGTCAGATGTCATCACTATACATTTAAGAATGTAAACTAAGTGTGAACTAAAGTTGCATGCTAGCCGACCGGCTTTGCGTATCTTGTTTTGGAGAACAAGACATTTCGACGGTCCCGATTGTTGTCATTAGATACCAGTCGTTAAGACACGTCGAAGGTCTTCGGTCCCTATAAATATGTCGACACTTAGGTTAATCACTGATCAATCTAATTTGTTACATAAGGCGGCATGTTCTGGTAGAGCATCTCTAGGTGTCCCATAGTGGGCCATTAATGGAAAAAAGATAAGAGCATCATTAGCAAAAATATTAATGACATCGTTGCCATGTTACAACTATGTCCCTTTATGTGTTGCAAAATTTAATGTCAATCACCTTACTCTCCTAACTTTACTGAATATGGAGTCAATGTTTAAACAAAATTAGGTATAAAATCTATTAAAATTAGCGACATCCATATACTCAAATTTGTGTCTATAAAGTACATAATTTTTATGGTGAATTGATTGCAAGCAAAACTTTGTTAACCATCTGCTTTCGTAGTGTTTTTTTTAAGTTTCATAAATATGAGATAGTTAATTCAAGTGCATGTACTTGTACATAATATTATTTCATAACTTAGACGTTTTATTTCTTCGAAACGACGTCAGAACTAAGAACCTAGTAGTATTTCGTAATAAATCAATGACACATCTGCGAACCAACGTGAATTATGCAATACTGCAACTGGATGAATTATTATGAAAATTTATTCAATCGTGACATATCGATGATCATATTATGCATTTGTTCCTAGCGAAATGTTTCAAGTAAGTCCATTGAATGTAATGTTATTGCAGATCAAAGAAAAGGTCGCAGTATTGTCGTCAACCTTACTTTCCTATTATTTATGACTTATATTTACATTGGTTTAGTGTAATAGATCAATTTCATTTATTGGCTTTTCTTTACTCACTCTATATGCGTACAATATCTTTGTTTTAATGTAATTTCTTGATATGAAAATACGAAAATTACCAAGATACATTATTACACAACCTTTCGTAATGATTTTAGTATCTCTATTTATAAATACAATAATAAAAAAAACATGACTTGTACTCGTAATTCTTAAAAACATTCCAATTTGAAATAGCAATTGACTAATTGCAATAAAATAAATGCCACTTAGTCTCGATACATGCTGTCACCCTTGAATATCAACAATATCTTAGCACCTAAGGTCGAATACCGAGATACCGCGCTATAAAACCTAATGACACAGCCTAACCCAGATATCATCTCCTCGCCCGCATTGATTAACATCAGATATGTGTACCGCAGTACTGTAGATACATTCTTACGGACACAGAATGGCAATAGATCTATTCACGGTGGCCTGACATATCCTTAGCGAATGAAAAACCTTATACATTATTTATACCGAAGCTTTACCCGGCGGAGCTTTATAACATAGATGTTGTGAGGGCCATAAAAGTACATGTATGAATTAATTTTGAGCTGTTAAAGCGACAGTGGACACTCGGAAAATGTTTCGTGTAAGTTTATTGAGCAACACATGCAATTTGTTGTTTAATTACACTCAATATATTTTTATTTGACGTAAATCTGATGACTATTCATAGATTCTGTTTTTAGCTTGCCTGTCTGTAACAGTTTGACAAATTAACTTATTACAATGTACATATATCGAATTTTTATTAGGTACCTAACTTGACTTATTCCTTTTTCACTGATAGATTTGAACTAAGTATATCAATATTGACAAATTGTAGTTTTCTAGTTATGTATGACTGTAATTAAGTAGGTAAGTGAACTGTAAAGTATATACGAGTATATGCTACGATATTTATGTGTACAAAACAGAGGCAGTAAGAGTATTGCCTGTTAATAAAACATTAAAAAATTTATCTGTCATAAGTTGTTATGAAGGTATAAAAGAACAAGAGAGACTTTTTTTTTTACTTTTTAAAGTCTTTAACTAGCCGATAGTAAATTTATCTTTTTTATTAATTTTCTTTGATTGGTACAAAATGCAATGCTAGCATTTTCAGACGCACACCCGCTCGCTTAAACGCAATTAATATTATTTTGTTTTGTTTCAGATAAACCAGATAACATCCTGGATCGACGGAAGCTTCGTGTACAGCACTAGCGAGGCGTGGGTGAATGCAATGAGGTCATTTCAGGTGCCCCCTAGCAGCCACGCCTGCCTCTTTATGTACATCCCTACTTATATTTAAAAATTGTGACGTCGAAGGACGTATGACACAAACAATATTTTTTATTAGATCATTTTTCGGTTTACATCAAACCAAAAATTAAAAATAACAGCTAAAATCAATAAAAAATGCTAGAATATCACTAAAATCAACAATTTAATTAGGTACACTGGAAAATTGAAAACTTTGCGTGACGTCTATAGGGCAACAATAAGAATAAAGCTTTGTTTAAAAAAGAAACATTAAACTTAATCGCGTGTACCTATATTTGTACTTCTACGCTGGCCAATCAATTGACTTCGTCGAGCTTGGTTAGGCTTATTAATGGTTATGTTAAAAAAAGCTCAATACCTACCTTTGAACATGTTCTTAATTTACAAAAATAGGCACTACAAAGTGAGACGAGGTCGACCAGTGTATTATAAAAACGACTTTATTAACTCCTCATAAGATTTTAATCTCTGTGTCGTTCATAAGCCAATGCCTTTGAAGCATCCATTGAACTGCATATTATTTCACTTCCCTATCAATAAAAACCAGTTTCATTATGTATGTAATGATAATTATTCCTTCATAAAAACACAAGTAATTATTAATTTACGTATACTATGAGAACACGCATATGAAACAAAAATTAAAGCCACTTGCTTCTGTTCACGAAACAATAATTTCAATATTTCGCGTGTAAGTAAAACTGACACATTAAATGGCTTTAAGTGTGCAATTAAAATTTGTTATTCGGTATCAGGGCAGGCGCAGGTATCTAGGTGTGAGGCCTGGTATCAAGATGCGTGACTTCGTATAATTAAGCACATAAAACACACCTTCAACTGCACGCCGCAAATTAATAAAGGCTACTCGCATACCATACCGACCAGCCGAGGCACTTAGAAACTATATTACTGATAGTGTAATACACGAGTACGCGCCAACGTTACGTATGTTACGATGTCTTTTTGTTTGAATTAGGTGGAAGGCTAAAAAACTGTAAATGACTACAGCATTGTGTCCTTAAAGCCTTTGATTTCCTACTCGAGACATTCGATTGATTATAATTTGTAATTTTTTTTTATTTCAAATATTTAGCAAGATTAGTCCCATTTTTATAAAAAATTGGTTTTGATCACGGAATCAAAAAGTAAATATAATTAAATATAAGTGCGTAAAGAAATCTTAATGGTTCCATTTTCCAAAACGAAATCTCAACTGCGGTTCAATCCGGTTCAACTTCGACGTGCAATGTAGACCGTGTAAACGCTTCTTAAAACAAGCTTCACGCCTGTCAGTAAATTGCTTGACAAACTGTTAACTTACCTCACGAGGGCCATTAATTTAATAGCACGTAACATATTACATTTCAAACGTCCCGGTAAATAAAGTGCTACCATTTATCAAAGTAGCAAAAACAGTTTGTAAAATGTATCATATTTTTTACTTTATTTTTTGAAGTAGGTATATTCAGTTTGACGTGGAAAGGAAGAACCGATATACAATCGTGTGAATTTTGTATTTATCTCATAATCCACTGGGCAATGTATTATAGTCATCGTCACGGAACTTGGCAAGAGTCTAAAAGGGACAGGCGCGCAGAACATAAACAGCAAAATTACTTCTGCGCATCTAATGTCTCTTTCAGATTCTTGCCAAGTTCCGTGTTATGTCTATACTGGTGTGAAAGTTATGCTAACGTACCTATGTTATTATTCTTTACAGAACGGGAGCCTTGCCAGTGAGGGAGGCATGCCTCTGAGGAACACAAAAAGAGTACCTCTTTTCAACAATCCTGTCCCACACTACATGCGCATGTTAAGTCCCGAGAGGCTGTTTTGTAAGTTTCATTACCTAGTTCTTTCTTTTTCTTTCTTCTCTCTTCTTTCTTACATTGCAACGATAATTAATCTTTTACATTACCGATATTCATGACGGTGATTACTTTTTAGGAGGCCAGTCTTTTCTTACCTATTTGCAGTCACATCAATGTTGTTTATTTACTTATTTTTAAGATAACTTGCAGTTAGTTATAATAACAGTAGTACAAACATACAAACAAACATACGTAGCATTGAAAACTACTTAATAGCATAGGGCAAGTTAGGTAAATACAAAGGTCCTTAAATTGTGAAAAAAAATTGGCTCAGTTTACACTTTTAGGTGAACATGCTGGTGTTAAACATATCTATAGTATGATATAACATGATACCTGCTAGCTCTCATAAAGCAAGACTTAGATCTGTATAGTCAGAAACAGTAACTTGGCAAGGCGTAAAAAGAGACATTAGATGCGCAGAAGTTGTTTGCTCTCCTTTTTGTTCTGCGCATCTATCTCTTTCAGATTCTTGCCAAGTACCTTGCCAATGACTATACCTGCTAGCTCTCATAAAGTAAAACTTAGATCTGTACCTGACTAAATATGAATACCTACTCCCCAGTACTAGGCGACCCGCGCACGAACCAAAACCCAGCGATGGTGACGTTCGGGATCCTTCTGCTGCGATGGCATAACGTGATCGCAGCCCGCGTGCATCGTCAGCACCCCGACTGGAGCGACGAGCAATTGTTCCAGCGCGCCAGGAGGATTGTCATTGCTAGCTTACAGGTCCGTAATTATGTCCATTATCGTCATTGCTAGCTTACAGGTACGTAATCACGTCTATTGAACTGGTCGATAGTAGATGAAAATTCAATGTTTATCGTAAAGTAGTAAAAAATGCTCGCCAAAAAGTTTTCGCTGTATTCAAAGTCAGTATTCTGACCTAAGTCAGTACTCATTTTTAACTTTAAATTAAAATTTGGTAATTTAATAATTATTACCTAACTTTAATCAAATTTTAATTTCATGAACTGATTAATATTATTTATCTATGCTAAAGCATGGTCTAACATCATGCTCATGTAGTAAATGTAATTTGTTAATTACACGAACTCCTTTCCATCCCTTTCTACCAATAAAACTTTTCAATTCAGATAATATTTACATTTCCAGAACATAATCCTGTACGAATACGTCCCAGCTTTCCTGGGGGCACCGTTACCCCCGTACACGGGGTACCGTGCGGACGTCGCGCCAGGGGTGACGCACGCGTTCGCGGTGGCCGCCTTCAGGTTCGGGCACACCCTGGTCCCGCCCGCCATACTGCTGCGCGACCGCAACTGCAGATACAGTCGAGCACCCGGCGGACATGACGCTATACGGCTGTGTCAGACCTGGTGGGATGGGAATGTGAGTGACAACATCTTCCGTACCTTTAATTCTTATCTCCTATGTTTAAAGTACATTAAGTCTCTGCCATATTTCCTATTTATATACAATACAATTGTAGAAGTTGTAAGAGAAGGTAGTAGCAATTTATTTATGTTAAAATTCAATGTTGTGTAATATTTATTATCGGCATTTTGATATACCTACATATGTACATGTTCATCAAGCTGCAATAAGGTAAACATATAAAATTGTTAAATGCTCAAGAATATTTTATAATAGCAATTTAGTATTAAACCAATTCAGAGACACCATTCAAAACTGCAAATACCCTTCGTCATCAGGACGTAATATCCCAAGTGCCAATCGAAGAAGTCCTGATGGGCATGGCATCCCAGCTGTCAGAGCGAGAAGACGCACTGCTCTGCTCCGACGTACGTGACAACCTGTTTGGTCCTATGGAGTTTTCACGACGGGATCTTGGTGCCCTCAATATCATGCGTGGAAGAGACAATGGACTTCCTGACTATAATACTGCTAGGTGAGTCCTAATTTTAAAATATATCATATTCTAAAATGGTCCGTTTATGTGATAAGGATAGCAAACGTACGTGCAATGTCACCTCCTCCAGCCGTGGACACCTGTGACACAATTCCAATAAGACTTTAGTTAGTCCTGTTAGTTAAATTCTAATTTAGATGAATAGAAGTATTAGTTTGTTAGTAAGAGGACCTTAGGACTTAGTAATAAAATGAATGTTATTAGTACGTAATTAAATGTTTCAGAGAATATTACGGGCTGCCAAAAATAAAAACCTTCAACGAAATAAATCCTCAGCTTTTTGAAAGTAACCCGGAGCTACTGCAGAAATTGATTCAAGCCTATGAGGGTAGATTGGATAACATTGACGTTTATATTGGTAAGTTAAAATGTAATCTAAAATGTATAAGAAAAACTATGAATGAATTAGATTTGGAAATGGAAATGTACCTATTAGTAGGAGTAAAGTCTGCCTAAACATTGTTAACTAAGTTTGGACAGAGTATGTCAAATTAATCGATCATAAAAAGCAATTAAAAAAAACAAACGCAATTAGTTGTTTTAACTTTAAATCACTTTAAGGTTTTATAACCATATTTTCTATGATACCTAATATACGTATTTTTATTTGTTTTAAAGGAGGTATGCTCGAATCAACCGGCCATCCTGGAGAGCTTTTCAGAGCCATCATCATTGACCAATTCACTAGGATACGAGACGCGGACAGATTCTGGTTTGAAAATGAAGGAAATGAGTAAGTGAAAGTAAATTCAGTCATTAATATTTTAAAACCACTTTTTGTAGGTTTATACACTTTTTTTTATTTCGCATATATTCAACGACCATTTACATGGAACAATAGGGCACATAAGAGGTTAACATAACATAAGCATTTCAGAGTGCTAGGTGGCATTACCTTCTGGACATCACTATTATATAAAAAAAAATTCATTTCTATGCTATTATCATGTTTTAAATTTTTTTTTAATTTCCCACAAATTATTAAAATAACGCACTGGTTACAGCTGACTCTATTTCTTTTATTTTAAATCGTCTCTAACAATTTTGAAAATGGAACCATTCCAGTATATTTACGAAGGCAGAAATCGAAGAGCTGCGCCGGATCAAGATGTGGGATATTATAGTAAATAGTACGGCGGTGGGACCGAATGACATCCAGCGAGACGTTTTCCACTGGCGCACAGGGGAGCCCTGCCCGCAGCCCTACCAGCTCAATGCCTCAAAACTACCGCCGTGTAAATATCTGAAGGGATATGATTATTTCGAGGTAATTTAACATTACAACTTTATGGTAAATAGCTGTTAAATGAGTAGAGGATCTACCTAGTGTTAGTCACTAATGTGTCTATGAGAGGATAAAGATTTGATATTTCATCAAGTTTATAATAATATAGTGCCATGCCAAATGTTGAACGGGATTGACCTTCCGCCATCTTGTGACGTCATAGACGCCATCTTAATTCAACAATGTCGGTTATCAAAAGAGGACAATTTTTGTTAAATAATTTTGAAAAATTGCATTCATGCAATAAAATATTATTTATAATTTCTTGTTTGTTATTAAGGGTAACGAGTTTGCGTATATCTACACGTGCGTCATCCTGGCCTTCGTACCAATACTGTGCGCAGGCGCAGGGTACGGAGTTATCAAACTACAAAACAGTCGACGAAGAAAGTTAAAGATACAGCAGGAGCATCTCAAAAACGCACAATACAAAGGTAAAACGTTTTACATAATATAGATACGATACACGGGAAAATAAATAATTAAAGCAAACGCGACTACAACAAATAAAGTATTCAAAAATAGCACTTGCTTAAGAAGACCAATTAAGACCAGATTGATGATCAAAAAAGATTATTTGTTTCGTTAATAAATTTGTTCACTCGCCATAGGGTCAGCAGACAAGCTAGTGTGCCGCGAGTGGGTGCACGCGTCTCACAAGCGACTGGTGAAGCTGCGGCTGGGCCCCGAGCCCGCGCTGCACGTCACCGACCGCAAGGGTGACAAGCTGCGCGCGCTGCCGTTGGACCACACTGACCAGCTTACCGTCCTTGAGAGTCAGGTATGCAGAGAATGCTTTATGACGGGCTGTAGTCTTATGTGAAGCTGTAATGCTTAACCCCTGGACTGGCTTGAAACACAATAGAATTTTTATTGTGTCACGTCGAGATCCGTGCTTAGGCAGCCGAGAGGGATCAGGAGAGGGCCAATGTCACTCGAAAACGTAAACGACAGTGGTGAAAGTCATGGACGCTGGTCGGGTCTTCATAGTGGCCATAATTTGCAAGGGAGGAATCGGTACGTTCATATGAGATTCCGGTTCGTTCCTATATGCACTAGAGGATTTAAAAAACGCATCAAGGATTGAATATACTCGTAGCTCTGCGAGTGCTAGACAGTATTTAAGCTCAGAACAGACCTAGCAATTATCACTATGCTTAATATAAATTACCCTGTATTAAGCATCACAGAAATAACCCTGTATATTATTTCCTAACAGGAAACCCGCACAAACAAACGTCCCTTGGTTCTGATCCGCACGCCGCGCGAGCACGACCTCGTTCTAGAGATGGACTCGGTAGCCTCTCGCCGGAAATTCCTCGTCAAGCTCGATACATTCCTATCGCAACACAAGAAGGCTATGAATCTTTCACAAGTAAGTACTTAACGCAATGTATTTCCATCTTTTTTTGTGTGATTAGAATTTTTTACGTGATCATTAATACTAATTAGTACGAGTTAGTTGGTTATACATAGCAAGGGTAATGTGAAAAATATTTGGTTTTCTTTATTGTTCTTATTATTTTTACAGTTTCAGTTACTTAGCAATAAAACAAATGTTCCTAATAGTAATACGTCTTTAATTGAAAAATGTAATTTTCAAAAATAAAGTAAACATAAAATCATGAATTTGTCACGTCATTCTAGTCGTAATGATCATAAACAATGAACAGGTGATGTCACAGCTGACATTATCTACTAACATTTATCAGAGAGTACGTATCTCTTTATGATGTACAAGTGTTGTGTGATGTTATATTCAGGGTCATCGAGAACAAATTTTGGCTTCAGCAGAGACAAGGGAGCGACGACAACGCAAACTAGAGCATTTCTTCAGGGAGGCGTACGCAATTACGTTTGGTCTCGCGCCTGGAGAAAAACGGAGACGATCTGAAGATGCTGACCCTGAAGTAAGGGTTAACTTATAATATATTCTGTAAAAATATACACTAGGTATGTCCCGAGCAACCGGTAATAGATGTTCACGAAATTAAAGTTAAGGTTAAAGTAATAAAATATAATATCGCTTTCCTTACAGTCGATAGTAATGAGAACGTCCCTGTCGAAGAGTGAATTCGCCAGCGCGCTCGGAATGAAAGCAGATGCCGTGTTTGTCAAGAAGATGTTCAATATCGTAGACAAGGATGGCGATGGGAGAATATCTTTTCAGGTATATTAACTGACACGGTATATAAAAACACTTCCTTAGTTGAATCCAAGGTGTAATTTAACACGAATTGTTAAAGAATCTTCAAAATTTTTTAGGAATTTTTGGACACGGTGGTACTATTTTCACGAGGAGCGACAGACGATAAACTGCGTATCATCTTTGACATGTGCGACAACGATCGTAATGGAGTTATTGATAAGGGTGAACTGAGCGAGATGCTACGCTCCCTGGTGGAGATTGCCAGAACCACCTCACTCAGGGATGAACATGTCACCGAGCTCATTGATGGAATGTTCTCTGTAAGTATCCAAAAGACATAGATTTGCTTCTTTATTCTTAATAAAATTAAAACTATTTAATTGTTCCCTTTTTATAGACAACATTCAAAAAAAATGTTTTCAATACAATCTTTCTTTTTAGGACGCGGGACTTCAGCATAAAGACCACCTAACATATTCGGACTTCAAGGTGATGATGAAGGAATACAAAGGCGAATTTGTAGCTATAGGTTTGGATTGTAAGGGAGCCAAACAAAACTTTTTGGACACTTCCACGAACGTTGCCAGAATGACTAGTTTCCAGCTCGAACCTTCAATGGAACAATCTAGGTATTTCCTATTTATAAGAACACCACAAATTATGTCATTACACCTAAGCAAAACCCAAATCTTAACTTTTCTTATTATCCAGAACACATTATCAGTACTTTTTCGAAGTAATGTGCATATTAAAACGATTTTATTTTGCGCCAAGAGTACAAAACATTTTAATGGAAATAGTATATTCGAAGCTTCTCTAAAAACGTAAAGTATAAATCCAAGCGCTATAGGTCAATTTTATTGTGTCGCATAAAATCGTTTGACGATTGTAATAATATTTAATTTTACTTTGACAGACATTGGCTCCTCCTCAAATGGGACTACCTAGTGACGTTCTTAGAAGAGAACCGTCAGAACATTTTCTACCTATTCGTCTTCTACGTGGTGACGATCGGCCTGTTCGTCGAGAGGTTCGCGCACTACTCCTTCATGTCGGAGCACCTTGACTTACGCCACATCATGGGCGTCGGCATTGCCATCACCCGGGGTTCCGCTGCTTCTCTCTCCTTCTGCTATAGTCTGCTACTGCTCACTATGTCCAGAAATCTTCTCACTAAACTCAAGGTAAATGTCATCTATAGTAATATTGATATTATAAAGGGATCAACTTACGTCGATTTTGTCATCGACATGATGCCGTATTTTTTTTATTCTTATTTCACAAAATAGTAATAACCGATCAGTTGAAATTGTTAATCCATGTTTTATTTCCATCTTTCTTCTTTCCTCATTACTCTCTCTCTCCACAGGAGTTCAGCATCCAGCAATACATTCCACTTGACTCTAGTATCCAATTCCACAAGATAGTGGCGTGTACAGCACTGTTCTTCTCCCTTCTCCACACGGCTGGCCACATGGTCAACTTTTACCACGTATCGACACAACCAGTCGAAAACCTCCGCTGTTTGACCAAGGAAGTACACTTCACTTCCGACTTCAGACCTGGAATCACTTATTGGGTCTTCCAAACTATTACAGGTATGTATTACACTCTTTGGCCCTAACTTTTCGTTTTGAAATTTAGTAAGCCAATGGGATGATGTTCAATTGAGAACTATGAGTAATATTCTGCCTACAGAAAAGGCTAATGGCTCAATTTTGACATAATACTGATTATCCATGTGAGTGATTTTGAGATTTGATATAATATAGAAGAACATTCAATGACGTATGTAAAGTGAGCCTTTAGCACATTTAATTACGGCCGAATTTCGACTGCAGATCTGTAGAAACCCTTTCAATTTCCAATTTTATCAGATCTATAGAGACCATTTCCACCTTAATAAAGGTATCCTGTTGTGTATACAGGTGTGACGGGCGTGATGCTGTTCATAATAATGTGCGTGATGTTCATATTCGCGCACCCGGTGATCCGCAAGCGTGCGTACCCGTGGTTCTGGCGCGCGCATTCACTCTACGTGCTGCTGTACGCACTGTGCCTGGTGCACGGGCTGGCGCGGTTGACGGGTGCACCTCGCTTCTGGATCTTCTTTGTGGGGCCGGCTGTTGTTTATATACTGGATAAGGTGAGGGATTGCCATTTAATGGCCCTTTTTTAATAGGACTTCTGCCGTCTTCTCATGAATTTAATTGTGCTTAACCGTTTTTCACGATTAAAGACCATCCCCTCCCACCCATTCTATTACTACCATATAGTCATTGACACGGAATTTGACAAGAATTTGAAAGAGACAGATGCGCAGAATAAAAGTAGAGTAAAACGACTGCTGCGCATCTAATGTCTTTTTCAGAGCCCTTTCAAAGTTCCCGGCCTATGACTTTACCTCAAATGGCCCGCATTTTTTTTCTGTCATCTTTTAGTTACAGTTTTTTCCTTTCCCAACGAGTTTATTTTGGTCTTATTTTGATAACTTTTTTCATTTTTAACCCCCGACGAAAAAAGAGGGGTGTTATAAGTTTGACGTGTCTGTCTGTCTGTCTGTCTGTCTGTCTGTCTGTCTGTCTGTCTGTCTGTCTGTCTGTCTGTCTGTCTGTCTGTCTGTGGCACTCTAGCTCCCGAACGGA
>DWKA01000077.1:0-24303 GCA_018249155.1 Panoquina ocola ocola
CGATTTGTATGAAATTTTGTGTGCATATCGGGTAGGTCTGAGAATCGGCCAACATCTATTTTTCATACCCCTAAGTGTTAAGGGTTGTTCACCCTTAAATTTTTTTTTAAAATTTTTTGACGAATATTTTGTTTTTATTTTTTTATAATGTGGCATTAAAAAATAGGTATTTTTCAATAGTAATTTTTCCCGAAGCGAAGCGAGGGCGGGCAGCTAGTTAACTTATAATACGCACATACCCTTTAGAAATTTAGAGATTTCGAGATATTTAGACGTTCGAGAGACCAACGTTCAAACCACTGGGCTATCACTGATACGCTGTATGCACTGTATGCTAAGCATGATGCTAAGTCACAATGTGGTGGTGTTGCAACTTGCAGTCGAGCGACGGCGTGGCGCACGTGGTGGCGACGGTGGACCGCGCGCTGGCCTTCCCGTCGGCCGAGTTCGTGCGGCGCGCGCTGCGCAAGGCGGCCGACCCGCAGCTGCCGCTCGTGCTGGACGCCAGCCACGTGCAGGCCGCCGACTTCACCGCCGCCAAGGTACCCCCCACACGCACACACACACACATCACAATATAGACAACATACAGTAATGGGCAAGTAACTTGGAAAGACGTAGAAAGACAGAGCGCAGAAGTCGTTTTGCTCTGCTTTTTGTTCTACGCATCTAACTCTTTCACATTCTTGCCAAGCACCTTGCTTATGACTATACAGTAGTTTGACTCCGTATATAAACGGACGACGCGGTACGCGCACACATCAGCACGGGTCGGCCGGCGCGCAGAGATATTGTATTGCTTTGCACTTTCAACAATGCTGAAAGGCCGAGTAAACGATTTTCGTATATGTGCGTACACCGAGTTGTCCTGTTTGTAATTTGTCTCTATTACCTACGCCCGCATCAGAGCTCGTCTCACGTCATCCGCTCGCAATGCATCTGTCTACCAGCGAACGATTTACCATCCTGTCAAGATTTCTTAAATAGTGGGAAGTAGTACATAAGTAGTAATGATTTTATCGTCCACATAGACGGGAGGAGGAACTCTTTTCCTAGTATACCTATTTGATACCTACATACTCCAATTGTGACTCTCGTATAACTTCGTGTCAGTTGGTAAAGGTATGAGTAGCATACATGTGTAACCGACGTCACCGTCCACTGTACTCGCAGGGCATCAAGGCGCTGATCGAGGACTTCCACGCGCGCGGGCAGACCATCATCTTCTACAACGTGAAGCCGTCCATCGCAGAGGTGTTCCGCGGCGTGCGGCCGCGCGAGTTCCTGCACTGCGCCTGCCGCGCCGAGCTCGACCGCCTGCTGCTGCGCGCGCAGCGCCGCGCCAAGCAGCTGCCGCCCTGGTACGTACCACACACACACCTGCACTACCTTGTCGTAATACCAATAGAAATCAGAGAAGGATAATGTACTCAATTTTGTATCGGAACCTCGCGCGCCGTTTTCACCAAATGTTATTCATTTGTACCAAGCGGACATTTTGAGCGGAGTGTTGTCCGGCGCGCTGTTGTTTTGGTCACATTATCATTCTATACCTTCTCTGATTTTTAAAGTAATAATACCCTTGCACCCCTGTTCTTGAGCAGCCAAGCAGCTGACACGCGTGCACGCCCAGTAGGTACTAGTTACCTGCTTATAATCCTAACTACAGTTAAGTGGTTAGCTACCGAACCTGCACCCTAGTATCGACTTTTTCTGAAACATATGTCACAGGTATCGAGCTGTTTCGAATGCAGTAAAAACTGATTACCAAGCGAATTCGTCGTATTTAACTGACTGGTATATTTTTATCTCTCGGTGATCTCCCGATGTTGTGGATACTTGTTTACGCAAGAAATGTCTTTGTATATTGACCTCCGACCTAAATAAGTCACACCGCTAACTGTAACGTTTCCTTGCAGAGCCATGACGACCACATTTTTGTTAAAATGTGCAACGTGATCTCCCCGCAGCCGGCCGGCACCACCGTCAAGCAAAAATGTACCCTACGACGTAACGTTAAGATATCTTCGGTGCTAATGTACATTCCGCGCATCACGACACGGGCTCGTCGCCATTCTGTAGGTACCTTACGCTGCAATGTAATTATCATCACAAACTTTGTAAATTAAGATTAATGATAGGGACGTAGGACATATTTTTGCATGACGCCCGCGGCCGCCGGTGCGGAGCATACGGTATCGTAGGCTACGGTAGTGTACACTATGTATTTATATTGTAACATTGAGTAGTGCGTAGAGCTTAGGGCCTGGCTGGCGACGTATGACGTGCGCGAGCGGGAGCGAGTCAGAGTGAATCTCATGTTTTGATGGAAATAAATCAGTCAGAACGTTTCTGTAGTTTATTATTCAACCAGCGATGGCCGGCACAATCTGGTCATTAACATCCCAGGTAATACATTTTAAAAATGTTATTAGAGTGACAAAGGAATGAAAATCGACCAATCCCGAGGCTTTTGTAAAACTCTCGCGAGGCGACTTCAGTTGATCACCAAGCCTGTCGATACTTCAAACAACCACGTTCGTATAGGTAATTTATTCAGGTGTAAATAAAAGGCAGCGTGGGAGATAATCAAATGTATTCATTTAGTTGACACGCCGCGCCGCGGACGCTGGGCCCGCGGCCGCTCACACCGCTGAATCACTATTACATACATTACAATACATTACAACGTAACTGTCACAATCTCACCGCTGTGCGGGCGGACCGCGCGCCCGCACCTTGTGATGTGGCCGGGAGGCCGGGGGGCCGGAGGGCCGCGGGTCGCGCTGTCCGCCCGCGCAGGAGCCCACGGTTGCCAATCGACCTACACTTAAGACACATATAATTGTATAACATTACAAATACATTTAAGAATTCAAACTAAACAACCTCGACGGGATGCGCGTAGCACCAATCACCATCACCTCCAACGAAACATTGAGCAGCTTACGAATCGTCTACGACACGTAAATCGACTTCTACCAAAACTGAGCGGAGAGTGTTGTAAATTTAAAATTTGGAAGTAAAGTCAAGTTCGACACGGAGAGGAAGACGACGTCCGCTGGTGCACCTACTCGGTGCGTTGAGCCTTAACGTTACGAGTACACAGCGTGCCGGGACGCCTGCACGTCGAATTCAACTACATCGAAACACCAATGTATCCTAAACCGTATTTAATACACATTAAAGATTAGTTTACGACGGCGAGTCGCCAGCGGGCGCAGCTCCTGGGCTCACTCACAGTGACGCCGGCGTGGAGGAGGGCCTCGCCCCATCCGCCGCTCGCACTCGCGCTCGCTCCGAGCCAACGAGTCCAACCTACCCGAAACACGATCGCGATCACTTTAACGACTAAATTAAGCTAAATTAACGAACTAAAAAGTATACAGACGGCTAGTGGCGTACAGGCTACTCAGACTAGCACTAACCGATTTTTACACTAGGACATTATAGTTCACACCACCGCTCCTCCTTACAGCTAGAGCTACGTTCACTCATTAACTTGTAAAATATAAATGCAATCGAATCTCGTCGACGTGATGTGTCCGCGCGCCGCTCGCCGCGCCCGACGCGCGGGAGATCGGGCTGGCCGCGCGCCTTGTGACGCCCGTGCGGTGATGTCGCACGACGAGCCATTCAGTGTAAGCGCTGTCGCGGCGCGGCGAGCCTCCGGCGCTCCTCTATTCAATCTCACTATCCTTCCCTCGCTTCCCTCCTCACCGTTCACTCAAAAGAGCGCAATACATAGTAACAAATATAATTATACTTAATCTACGAGTATAACGTAGGGTCCGGCGGGCCTGCCGACACCCGGGCGCGGCCCGCGGGCCTCCCGCCCCGACTCCGCAGTGAACGGGTTCCATTCAGTTAATTAGTTAGATGGATGATGATGATTATCGCGTAATGATGATGCGTGATCGATGATAATGATGACGTGTGATCGACGAGAGTTATGAGAGGATGATGATGAAATATTGACGGAACCGGTTCACCGCCGCGGTAGTCCGGGGGATCCGTCGACACATCGCAAGTACGCGGTGTGAAGCCGGGAGGCGCGCGGCGCGCCGCCTGACGTGCGCTCAGTCACGGAGCCGGCGAGAAAGCGGTCAGCGGCGACCTTCGTTCAACGTTGAGCCGGAACACGGCGCAGCGCGCGTCGGCGTTTGCAGCGGTCAATTATAAAGTTGCAAAAAAATTCATCGAAATAATACTGATATAAAGTTGTCTATGGCGCGAGGAACATCCATAGCCCGGCCCGGTGGTCCGGTGCCGGTATGGACGTGACCCTCGACAATATTAAAATACAAAAGTATCCAGCCGTTCCACCGCAGCGGCCGGCGCGCGCGGCGCCGCAGATAAAAATGTTAAAACTAAATAGAACAGTCGAAATATGGCAGTGACTGCGCCGCCCGCGAGCTGCTCGCCCTACACACGGTACGCTACTACATTGATCATAATTATACTTTATATCTTACACTGTTACACCTACCTACATCTACCGTACGTATTGCGCGAGGGCCACATGCGCCTGCTGCGCGCGCAACGTATACGATATTAAACGTTTTCAAAGTTATTGTGTAATATGGTAAAGTGATGCATCACCTGGAGATAATAATGTTAACAACAGATTCATGTGGCCCACCGCGTTACAATGGAAAAATACTCTATAAGGATAGAGGGCGCGGCCGGCGGGGGGGAGGGGGGGCCGCGGCTCTCAGTACTTGAGCAGGTCGTCGTCCAGGTCGGGCAGCGCCAGCTTACTGTCTATCACTGCAACACAACCGAACATAAACTGTTACTACTCACGACAAACATGTTAAGATACTTTAGCATTACAGATAAAATTAAAATCATTTGTGTCATCAAATTAATCCATATAATAAATGTGCAGGGTGATGTCAGGTGAGGTGCGACCTTGTACATATACAGTGCAGGCACGGCGTAACCAATTTGCCAACATGTGGCCTAGAATATAGGTGTTAAGTGCAGATGAGGTGTAGGGCCACTCACTTTGGTCCGGGATAGTAGTAGGGCGGGGGTCGCTCGTACTCAGTGGGCCCGTGGTAGCGCGGGGGTCCTTCTTCCCAGTGCCTGCAACACGCCACACCGCCACCGTTAGTGCTCGCCGGGCCCGGGCCTACCCTCTCCCGCCCGACACACGTTTGTCACAGTTCAAGCAAACGTACGTCTTCACTACATGATCTCAAACAAACCATCTAGGGGGCTGGAGTAACGCGGTCTTCAATACGTTACAGACATTCCCAACATGGTGACGGTGTACTGAATAATATAATTAATTGAGTGACGTGAACGACCACCGAAGTATGTGATGGTGAGGGAGTGGCATAGATATTCACTGGGAACACGTCGATGGGAACTGTGAATCACTGTCATTCGCTAAAGTTCAGGGATGAATCTTGACCATTTACCTAATGCATAGGTAATGGTATTTTCTTAACGTAAATAGCTGACAAACGATCAAACGGTAACTGGTCACAGAAGCAACATTGAAGCTTTCACCAAGAGAGGGAGAGTAATGATGTAATCATGTGACATTACTGCCTCGATATGGAATGACATATTGGCACATGGAATTTAGAAATATCGATTTAATCCGCACGTTGCAGCTACAGCGGACGGACCGTTGTAATATGACAATTCTGCCTTGTTGGTCTGCTGCTGGAGCAAGCAAGAGCGTTTCGCTCGAGCACATTAAAACGTCAGTGTCGGGGCACACAATGATGCGTAGTGACGAGTGCGAAACTGCGTACTTACTTTGGCGCCATATCATTATATCTGCGCGCGTGGTGTGCGTCGAGAGGCGGCGCCAGGGAGTGCGCGCCGGGCCCGGCGCCCCCTGCGCCCCCCGCGGGCCCCGCGCCCCCCGCGCTCTCCGCCTCGCGCCGCCCGCGCCCCGCGCGCTTCTCTGCCTTGTAGGCGCTACAACCGACACACACGTTGTCACGTCCGCCACGCGGAGTACACATCAGATAGTAAACAGTAAACAAAGCAAAGTGGACACTAGTTGCAAGGGAAGTAGGTAATAGATTTAGAATAGACTTCACGTTGAAAATATCCAATTGGCTGCATGTTACATGTTATCTACGAATGTCAAATTTAGGTAACTTCTAATAAAGGTCCAAAGAAACAATATTTTTTTAATTACCAATATTTTTAACAAATCAGTCTATTCCGGCTTTGAAAAAGAAATTAGTGAAGTAAAAATCAAAACAGGAAGGCGTCGAAAATAAAAACCAATCGTTGTTGCAAACAAATATCGAGACATTAAGGAAAGTAAGCAAAGTGTAGGGCACCCCACAACAATCGTGCAACCGAACGTCTACGCGGGAGTGCGGGCTGGCGCTACAGCCGGTGCAGCCGCTACACGCATGCACACACAGACGGAAACAAAACAAGAAACAAGGTGAACGGTGAGTGAATGAGTTAGTTACCGCACGGCAGCGCGCGGCCGCTCCTCCGCCCCTAGCCGGATCCTGCCCGCTACTCGACTATGAACCTTAAATCTATGCCACTAAACATTATGTCGCCGAAAACTTCAAGTTATACAACACGTTAGCCCGGACACGGGTCTCCGCTCGAAGACAATCGAAGCGTTACAATATGTAAGTTGTGAGTGATGGCACCCGAGTGTCGTAGCTGAGTGGACACGTACAATACAATACACAACGTACAACCTACTCAATTCACTGCAGTGCACTCGCTTCACATCTACGAGTATGATGGCCTAGTACTTATGGTAAGGTTACAACTGCTACATGTCTACTACGCTGCTTAATGATATGATAATTATTGTCGCCGGCCCCCAACTGACTCAAAAGCCGTAACATTGGTGCAGTGTTTCTCCGGTCCGCCACTGTGGCGCTAGTTTCGTTTTGATTAAAGAATGGCGCTTGGATTGCAGAAATTATCTTAACCTCACCTATCTAATAAATTTGTTGTTTGAACTAGTTTAACTAGCTGGAATATTTAATCTTGTTTCATTCAGCAAATTTTTCAACCAGGTGGCTGCGGCCGGCGACATACAATAATAATTAAGCAGCTTACAATGTGTAACTTACGTATTTAATTTGTTTGATATGATTACCTATATCACTCTTAAATTTATCTTCGCCGAATATAAAAAATATTGGGTAAATAAACTTTAATCAGAACATAAATTTCCTTTCTAAGCAGTCTTCGTTTAATATAGTTTGGTCGATTATAAACCACAACTCCAAAATATGCCAAAACAAGGGACAAGACTGTTCGTCACTTTTCCCAATCTCCACAAAATAACACAACGAGGATTATGCAGCGAGTATAGCGCGTGCTCGAACGTGACTACATCGCGCCACACCGTGGTTAACATTAACTGTAATCCTAACCTTATAATTAGTTTACATTGTACCAACCGCAAGGTAACGACCACACTTGCGTGGTCTTTCTCTACAAGCAACTGTAAAACACACAAACCGACATCGCTAAATGAACCAGAGTATCAAAACTATGCGAAATATATTTCAAAATCTATTCGTAAATACGTTGGCTACTATGGATAACACTCTTTGCGGAAAATTCATCGAAAAATTGTACAAGCGTTGCGTTATAGTATACCGACTTGGTCGTCCAACGTTTGGACAAACATTGGAGATATCATACGGAGTATAATTTTTTAGTTTTATTTAGTAGTTCATTTCAAAGATTTCCACTATAGTAATTACTTTATTAGTTGGGTCAAATGTTTGTTCAAACGTTGAGCGAAATACGGCGCGCAAGCGCTGAGCTGAGCGTAGCAAATGGACGTATGGTGCGTAAAGCCTTACTGTTCTAAAATCGTATTCAGTATCACATCACATTACAAATAAATATTTTAGCTCCAGGGAGGACGCGTGAACCCTAATTAACATTACAAAAGGACATTCTACTCTCAATGTTGGGCTCGGAATAGTGTATAGCTCTGTGTGAGACTGCGCTCCCCGGTCGATACATATCTGACCCTAGTTTGGACAGTGGCGTGGCCTCGGCGGGCCACGGCGCCTACAGTAAATTGGTCTCCTCACGTAACGCGATATCAAAAGCTACATAAATATCTTTTCAAAAAGCCTACTTATGCCACTCATTGTGGCGTTTCCTTAAGTTTTATAAATAATTTTACACGGGTACAAAATGCGCAATAATTCGGATGTACAATGTTAAGAAAAGTGTGTACGCATGTGACATGTCAGGTGACACTCGCCGCAGCGGCACGTGCTGACATACCAAACTGTCGCTGATATCATTGATACACACTTAATAATATACAGAATACAAAAGATTCAACACTACATTACTTACATGGACATATTATTATGATATGTTAATATACTAAGTTACAACTTACAGACACGAGACGACACCGAGTAAATATTTTGAAGATATTACACAAACTTCGGACACATTAAATACGTTTAAGGCGGATTTTAGTGGCCAGTCCTTAACATTCCCGCCTCCCTAATAATTAGGAAGAAAAATGTACTTTTAATAAACAATGAATAACTTACAACGAGAAATCATCTTTAAATAACCTCTAAAACGCATTTAACATATTTAATTCGATTAAATCATTTTAGACTTGAGTCAGTTACATATGGCCACATGGCGACACACACAACTGAATTGATCTCGAGCAAAAAGGTTGACAAGTCATTTTATCGGAAAGTTGAAGGAAAATTCAATCTATAACATAACATAACGCCGCAGTTAAATGTAAGATAAGATTCAGTCGTCATCACGTTACGACGGCAGCTATTGAATACTTTTAGCAATTTGGGTATTCGTCTTCTCGGAACCGATAACCAGGGACGAGTATCGCAAGCTGCGGCGGTAACGGCGCGCTACTCGGACTCGTGGATGCCGGACTCGTTGTCCTCGTCCTTGGCGTCGAGCCGCGTCTTGAGGTCGTCGATGAGCGCGGGCGGCGGCAGCAGCGTGCACACCACCGCGCGCCCGTCCAGCTGCAGCTGCGTGCCCGCGCCCGCACCCGCACCCGCGCCCGCGCCCGCGCCCGCCGCCTCCGCGTTGCGGCCGCGCCACTCCGCGATCTTGCCCTCGATGTCCAGCGTGCTGCGCTTGGACCCGCTGCGCGCGCACACACGCACACCGGTCACGCCGGCGCCCCCTCCCCGGCCCAGCTTCTTGAACGTCCCCTACCTTCGCGCGCTTCGAATTCGATCGGTACCGTTCAAGAACTCCAGGCGGGGCGCCGGCGGTGACGTCGGCGGCGGGACCGCACTTGCCACAAGTAGCATAGACGGCGATTTGTTAACTATCGACAACCCGTTCTACACGCGCTCGACGCGGTACCGCTCCGACGCCGAAGACGTCGGCCGTGCTACATCATCTATTGCTAGTTTATGGCATGCGCGGTTTATCAAAAATACGGTACTCCACCGTGGATACGGTAACATTAAGGTTAACTCTAATCTAACTTACTCCCTTTCGAGGTTTCGAAGTGGAATGATCCTAACCAAACTTATAATAAAACAAATGATAACATAAATAAAGTAACAGAAAATAATATAAAGGAGGCAGCGCTGGGAGCGGCATGCGGGACTCGTGCCGGCGGCATGCGGCTCGCGGCCGCGCTCTGCCGCGCTACACTAGTGACACACCCTCAGTACATCCGTCAGGAGCTACGGCTACGGTTAACACGTTATTTACATCCAACCTACAACTACTGGCTAATGTTAAAGTCTACCACAGTCCCCCCTCACCACGCAGAGAAACATTGCACCATTAAGATAGGTTTAGTTAAGCGGCCGGTACCGGGAACTACAGAGACGCGAAGGTGGCGCCCTCGCAACAATAAACTCATGCACTGGTACCAGAGTGTGCAGCCGCGGGCCGCTGCTCGACAAACAAATAGTCCGATGCCCGAACACGAAAAAATATGTACTTTATTAAAAAGTACCATCAAGACCCATCACATGAGAGCCTCCAGAATTTGTCGTGGCATCGATTCGGTGTTAGCTCGGGTGCTCACGCACGGAGCATGGAGTTAAACGTTTGTCGTGCAGCGTCCCGCGGCGACGGTACGTCCCCGTCCCGGACCGCATGCGGCAGCTGGCGGCATGCGGCGGCGTGCAGCGAGTGCGGGGCGCTAGGGGCGCTAGTGCGCTGAGGCGCTAGTGTGGCACTTACTTGGCAAGGGGTACGTTATCGCGGTCCGCGTACGCGTCATACAAATACTCGCTGCAACAGAACACACAGCGTCAGCCGCGGCGGGCGGGGGGCGGGCGGCGGGCGGCGGCGGCCGGCGGACTCCACTACTCCACTGACCGATTGATCTCTATTGGATCTTGCCAATATCTTGTGCCACTTTTACTCGAGAAGCGTGCCAGAAATTATTTTAAAATTAACGTTTATGTTTTCTATATGTTTTGTAACCTCTCCAACAAGAAATTAGAGGCTTTCACGACACATTCATGTTTTGCCTAGACACCGTCTTGATGTAGATATGACAGCGTTCAGCTGTAAAGGTCGCTAGAGCCAACCAGTGGACTATTCAAGAATAAAATAGGACCATACGTTTGAATCAACCTTAATCAAACTTAATACCGACTGAAATATTGCAGGTTATCATAAACATAGGTCGTTCATCAAAATGTTCCGCTTGGCAATCGCTAGTATTCTCTGGCACGCTCCCGAGCCGGCCGGAGTCCGCCGCCGCCCGCGCCGCGCCCCACAATAACACAACAGGATCGAAACTTTACGTTCGGCCAAACAACTCATACTTCATTTTGTCTGCAATCGCTCCTACTTAATGAACAGCTTACATATCTGTATACTATTCTCTTAAAAAATAATCCTCTATCAGGAAGTTAAGTTACAAACTTTAAGTACAAAAATATATCTTAAATTATTGGTGTATATAACGAACACGTTAGCATTCCATGTGCTAGGTGGTCGGGTACGTCGGCCGCGGCCGGCTAATGAGTCATGAATGTCGATGGCTGATTCAAAAGGAAACGAACAAACTAAAATACCAAACAAAAATCACTTCGAGGTAGGTGGATCTACGTTCTATTCTATGGTCTCGCCGGTATTTACAGGAGGTCTACGATCGTGTTACATTACTGACTAGGTCCGGGGACCGCAAGCGGTGCTAGCGCATGCCACGCCCTACGGTCGCTACCGGCACGGTTCACAACACACCTAGGCGGCTCGGCTCCTTGGAATTGTCATGCAGCGCGCCGTCGTCCGCGGGAGGACTCGCTTAATGTGCACTGTATTATTCTTAACAAAAACATACAACATGTAGCGACAGTGTAAGTATTGTAGTTGCTCGCTACATGTTGTACGATCACTCCAGTCTTTTTATATAAAGTATACCAGTGCAAAAATATATGTATAGTGAACATGTTAAAATAAAAATATATTAATACGGGATTGTATAAAAAAACTAGAATTAAATAACGAGGTCTAAGGAGGCTACATCAAGGACATACGTTTGTCATTCCAAAAATAAATACCAAATATTTTCAACTGCATTGCATTACGACAGTGTTGGTTTCAGACTGGAATACATTGGACACTACGGAGGTACGGATTCCAAGGAGCGTCGCCGGGTCACGATGAGGGAGAGGAGGGGGGAGGGGGGGGGGGGGGGGGCGGGGGGGGAGGGGGGGGGGGGGGGGGGGGGGGAAGCAAGCCGCTATGGGGTCGAAGAGCACACTTCACGAGCGAAATATCGAATTACTTAGCGAATGGACGCCGCCAATATCACGAACATAACAAAAACTGATCTATGCACGTACTAATTAATTTCATCGTTCTTTCATTGTTTTAACAAAGAGATAATATTACACTGACAATAATTTACTTTATTTAAAGTATCTTTGAGAATACCTGGCATATTAAAATATGTTTAAAAAAAAAACTTAATTTTATGACATAATTATTTGACGATAAAAAAATATTTGGACAATAGGAAACAACAGATTACTAGAGTCCCGAACAGACAATATCACTGTGTTACTACCACAGTTATAGGAAGTAGTTATTTAGCACCTAAACCAATTTATTTATTTGTTTGTATAAAAATAACTGATGGAAATCTCATCGTAAAACAAGGAAAACGGAAAACGTGTGAAAGTACTAGGGTATCATGGAGCGCGCGGCGGTAGAGGCGCGATATTGGCGGGCGTGTGCGGGTGTGTGTGTGTGTGTGTTACCGGAGGGGGCGTGGTGTCACCGCCACCAGCCGCGCGCCTTGCACATCGGCTCATACTCGCTGCCGACAACACGCGCGCATTAGTACTCAAGGCCTGCCTATTGCTCGCTCATGGACTCCTACCACTACTTACGGAGAGATGTCGGGGTGATCCTTAAATGTATCTCAGAAATGTTTTACGCCATGGGGCAGCGAGAGAACACAAGCCACGGCATGGCGTAGGGTTTATCAAACAGATGTACGAGTATATCTTTTATTCTCGAGTAATACGCAAACATGTATGACAATTAAGAGATGTATCGATCGATGATCTTTCCAATTATTATTTTAAGCGACAGGGTGTACGTATGTAACTAATCTACGCCTCGTTCGAAATTTAATGGCGGTGAGTGAAAACAAAGTAAAATTAAGAAAATCGAACTGCTTGTTAGGGTAGCCAAAGGTGGTCGAACGGTCGCGGTCAAAATTGCGCGTTAACTAATACCTACTTCTTCACACGATTTTCAAGTACAATCAACACGTATAAATAATGAACCTTCCTAGCTTAACGGTAATCACTTTTTCCTTCATCTTAATTATAATAGCAGCTACGAATGACTCCGGAGGAAATTCAGATAAAGAAATAAATGTGTGTGGAATTTGAAAGCAGGGGTTGCGGTCACCCTCTAGTTTTAGAATACTGACGTACAGCGTACTGCAATTTACCCGAAGACGAGTAAAACGTTTTAAATTTCGCATGGCAGCCGTCAGTGTCGGCCGGAGCGAGTGGCGTGGTATTTACAGACCAAACATAATGTAATGCGACGCGGCACTGACGCTGGCTACGGTAAGTTTAGTGCGCGACGCAGCTCTTCAACCGCACAGGACGGCCGGCGCCGCGCGGGCAAGCTCCGGGCGCGCTCGCTACTTCGCGAGGGAGCGAGAGGCCGGCGGCGCTCCCGCTCCCTCGGCGAAGGCCCACCGGGTCTCTACGGGATGGGGTGCAAACGACCCGGGGGAACATCGACAAACCATACGGACCGAACTCAGGGAACATTAACACAGCTCGCAACCAAACATAAATTAAACGATTCCAAACTAAATTAATTAAAATCAACCGAAAAGTTAAATTATAGGAATTGTTTGCAGCCACCGCGGGCGACCCCGGCCCGGCCTCGCTGCGGACGGTTAGTGTTGCAAACAATTCAAACACAACGGTAACAATGACGATGGCAGATGAATGATCCTTAACGCAACATGAAGTACTCGCATGAACATCAGACCAGTCCACTTGCATTAACACTAACAGGTACACAGGTATCACCGCATCAAACATTACTGAACTTACTCAACTATCTCCTGATGAGATCATGATTCAGTTATGTTTGATACAATGTTTATTAAGGTAAAGTGATGTGTCAGATGTAAGGTATTGTTGTGTAATTAGACAGTAGATAGAGAATGGTTAGATTGAAAATTTAATTTAAATTAGCAGTCATAGTCAAACGTTAAATGCTGAAATAAGAGGAAATGCCTTCTTATATCTAGCCAAGGAATTTAATCATGTTTGAATAAATCCTGTCTTTTTTTAGAGATATAAAAATTGCTTTCTCTTCTCATCTTTTTGTTGCATCCTTGTTATTTATTATGTGGATGCATATGATTTATGTATCAATACTTTGTCTGAACTGTAAACTGTAGGACGATAAATGTCCGTGAAAATATTAATTTTCATATAAAAATATAATCATAGATATATGAATGTGCATCATCTACCGTTCGCCAAACGTTAAATTATTAATTAATATTATTTTCTCTAAAATCCCATAGATGGTATGTGGGCATTTTCATTTATCTCACATGGTAAAACGCTGTAATATAAAACGTATTCTTGCCTTGAAGACACACGTATTATAATCCTTGAAAGTAAACATCGACGAGTGCGATTTATCCCAAAACGCATTAGAAATGAAGAATCAGAGCGCGCCACAAAATAGTAAATAATATGTATTGAATACGTAGAACTGACAAAATTTGATCAAGGGTATCACTTACTTACTTGTAGCTCTTGATTGGCGAGCGGTACACGTGCGTGTATGTAAGTGGTCGTGTATGTGCGTGTGCGTGTACGTGTGCGTGTGCGTGTAGGTAAGTGCGCATGGTACGTACGCCTCGACGAGCGGGCCGGGGTAGGGGTCGGCGTGGCGGTACAGGCGCGCCAGCCGCTGCGCCACCAGCAGCGCGGGCGCGAACAGCACCACGCACCACGCCAGCGAGATCCAGTAGCCGTTCTGTAACACCACCGGTTGCCACCGTCACTTCTGTATCTTTCATATTGTTGTTTCCCTGGTAGATGGCCCTGTCTGTCCGCACTGGATGCTCGTATATTATGACAGTTGATGCATACACTGCATTGCTAAGAAGCGAAACGTGTGTTGCTGCTCTTTCTCTTGATTTGAAACAGAGTTGCAATGTCTCATGTAATAGCGACACGTAATTCTTTTGTATTTTTTTTTAATTGCTAAGTAACTGAAAGTCACAGATTTTTTCTTTCGTGCATATTTGAGCACAACATAATAAAATCAATATTTGCAAAAAGTTGTAATATATGATGTAATATAACAATGTACTTGGCAAACATTAAACATAATATAAATGAGTAAGTATGCGTGTCTGACCGTGGGCATGAGCACGGCGCGGCAGGCGGCGTCGCGCGTGGCGTTGAGCGCGGCGGACAGCGGCCCGCAGCGGCCCACGTCGCGTTCCGCCGCGCGCACCACCATCTGCAGGTACGCGCTCAGCTGCGCGCCCACCGCGTGAGCCCACTCGCGCGTCATCTGTGCACGTGAGGTTTCACATATTTTACAACCGCCGATAGAAGCCAATTTATTATTAATGTAGCACTAATACTAGGAAAAACAATGTGTTCTTTTAATACATTTTGATATGTATAAAATGGTCGTTGGCATAAAGTAGCTAGTAACAAGTCCCTAATATTACCTCATGAAGTATATTTAAATCCATATAGATAAGTAAGTTCTGACGGCACTGTAACTTAAAGGAGGACGCACACAGCGTAAGGCGTGGCGCGGATACGGCACAGATACGACGTGTTTCATACTATCTGACATGAGGCAATGACGTCAGTCACGTCTGACTCATGAGTACTGCAAAGTAGATGCAGTACAACTTACCGACACTCAATAGCAACAGTGACGGCTACAGAGTAACTAAAGGCGCGGAGTACTCACGTTCTGGATGAGGTCGGGCCCCTGCGTGTTGAGGAAGTGCTCGGCCTGCTCGGTCTCGTGCATGAGGTACGAGATGGCCTCCTTCAGCGACGAGTGGTTGAAGCGCAGCCCGTCGCGCAGCTTGGTCGCCGTCTCCTGCCGACCGCACACCCCCACGTTTACTTTATGCCAAGCAGTTTACGAAATACTTCCGATACAATAGTCAGTCATCAACGCGACAGAATCTAGACAACTAGAAACAGATATCCTTCCCTAAATACTACTTATGTTTACATAAAACAGCACTGATATTCAATTAGTATTCAATCAACAAACTTCAACCAAGTACACGTTGGATATTATCCACTAGACATTGACACACTTGACATAACATCGAGCAACATCGACATCAATCGTACTAACACGACCGCTACTACTGGAAAACGTTGTTCTACGTGTGTATACGCACGCACAACTCGCGTTGCGTGCGTGCTCGTGCGTGATTTTGTTTACATGTGTATGTGTGTGTCTGTGTGTGCGACGTGCGTTGAGTATGGCGGTGTGTGGGTGTGTGCGCGCGCATGCGACGTACATTGAGCATGTCGGTGTCGGCGAGCGTGTATGTTTGTGTGAGCGTGTGTAACGTACGTTGAGCATGTCGGTGTCGGCGAGCATGCGGCGCACGACGTCCTCGTGCAGGCGCTGCAGCAGCGCGGCGGCGGCGCGCAGGTCGGCGCGCAGCGCGGCGAACCCGGCGCGCGCCTCCACCGAGCGCGCCGTGGCCTCCAGCTGCGCCGCCAGCCCGTCCAGCGCCAGCGACGTCATGTTGGTCTCCAGCTACCCACACATATTATAATGGTGATTTTCGCTATATTTTCAATCAGGTATTTAATTATTTATACCTTAAACAGAAGTAACGTTCCTTTACTAATTAATAATAATAATTAATAGTCGTATTAACACCTTATTCTTATACTAACAAGATTTACTAATTAACTACGGTCCCTCCCATCCCACTGTCCTTATCCATGGGTGACATCCAGGGAGCAGTAACACTAACAGCTTATTTGCTACCTTTTCTCATAAAAAAAACAACAGTAATAGCACTATGATCACAATGTACATATTATTATAGATGTCATCTATCTTTATATTGTGCTATGATCTTATTTCGGTGATTACAAAAACACAAAAACAACCTGCATTAACAAACAGACTAATGATCTACCCGACAACTGGTGCCCTTGACTGTCGTATGTATCCCGCAGGGTGATGTAAAAAACGGACAAATAAGCTGCCCTGTGGTGCCCTTGACTGTAAGTGCAGATGGCACAATCGTGTACACTCACCGCGTGCAGGATCTTATCGAAGTCAAACTCGGAGAGGCCGGTGTCGGCGAGGCGGCGCAGCTTGTCCTTGGCGGCGTCGTGCAGCAGGCGCAGCGGCGGCCCGCGCGGCATGGCGGGCCGCAGCGCCGCCGCGCGCCGCGCCAGCTCCGCGTCCGCCTCCGCCTGCAGCGCCGACAGGTCGTACAGCCGGTGCAGCTGCAACGTCTGTCATACGCACACACATATATTAGACAAAGGTTATCCTTGAGACCCGCACATCCCGTCGCCACATGGAATACACGGTTGTTGTTGTACACATTACGCACTAAGTTAACTCCATGTTATTTATAATCTTGAAAATACACCCATAACACCGAGAAGCAGAAAGGGAATTAATTTAAATAAGACCAGTTGAGATACCTAATATATTAAACCATTTTTTTTGTAATGGGAGATCTCTCGCCAGGCGAGACGTGTTGCCAGGGGAGTGGCGGAACTCCGAATGACTTGCGTTCACGATCTCATCGTACGCAAGTGGTGGAGATATGTATCGCACCTCATAGATGGTGTGGTTGCGGTGGCAGTGCAGCAGCACGGAGCTGAGGTTGAAGGCGGGGTCGGCGCGCTCGTTGTACAGCGTGTACTCCAGCTCCACGAACCGGTCCACGTCCTCGAACAGCCGGTTGCCGCGCGGCTCGCTGCGCACACACACACACACATACAATATTTTCCCATTAAGTCTGTTTTATTGTACATTAGTTATTACAAGACATCGAGTTGGCGGTTAGTAAGTTGAGTAAGGTAATGCCGATTGTGAAAAGATCGCTCAACATAATCATCATAAAAAACTATTGATATTATGTAAATTACGCAATCACGTAGTCGCCCGGGTGAAGATGCAGTTCTTGTAATTACACTGTTTTACTGGACATAATTATAAACATATAGACTATCGGTACATTGTAGTAATTAGTAAGTAAGGATGTGTGACTGACGTGAGCGGGTCGCAGACGAAGCGCTGCGCGGCGAGCCCGGCCGCGAAGTAGGCGGCCAGCACGAGCGCCACGCCGCCGCCCAGCAGGAACGTGATGCCGATGCCGCTGCACACACACACACACACACACACGTATTGTAGAATAATGAAACAAGTATTCATTCCTTAAGACTCAGAGACATGAATTCACGTACAGTTTTTTTTCATGGGCGCGAGATTGACAGGTTTAATAATGAATAAAGGTTATTTTATATAAGTAGTTAGAACTACGAGAGAAAACGATAAACGCTTAAACCAGCAACCATAAGACATGTAACCCATGACTGAAATTAGGTCCACTTAACAGTACGGTACAGTAATTTTACTTTGTTTGTATAATAGTCCAGATATAGTGTTGGTACCAGAGCAGGCAGGAGGAGCCCTGCGCCTTGTTGCAGCAGTCGCCGCCGCCGTACACGTCGGGCCGCTTGCCGCACACGCCGCACACCAGCCCCCACGCCATCACGCAGATTATCTGCGCACACCACCCACACACACACACGGTTACTGACTATACAATACAACTATTATCTCCATTGAACATATAACCAAATAGAGCGATATTGTTATATGTTGTGTTCGAAAACAAATTAAGCCAAACCTGCGCCGGTCGCTGCGCACTGATTGACCGACACACAACTCACTGCGCTGTGATTGGCCGACAAGCATCTCACTTGGTCGCGTGTTAGTGCGGTACCGTGTTTAAATTGTCATTTTAACAGCGACCAATCTGTACAAAACACAAGTTATATTTTGCACTATTTATTGTCAAGTTATAAGTTAGTATCTAGTTGTTCATAAATGGCCCGCGCTCGCAGTGAATCGGCGGTTTTATACGCCGATCAGTTAAGTATTATATTGTAATGTTTGTTCGCCCTTTATAAGCGGTACAAAAATGTACGTACCCGTACACAATCCCTGATCAGTTTCGGAGTTTTCTAGCTCATGCTACTACGCTGATGTTGTATATATATTTTAGTTTATTTTCCAAAATACATAATATAAGTATGTATGTGTGTGGGTACCAGCAGCAGCGCGGTGGCGGCGGCGGCGCCCGCGTACCGGCGGTAGGGCCCGTAGCGCGCGAGCAACGCCTCCAGGCGGTCCGCGCCCGCGCCGCCCGCCGCCAGCCGCGCCGACGCGTTGCCCGCCAGCGCGCTGATGTCGTCCGCCAGCGCGCCCAGCCGCCGCCCTGCGCGCACACAACACACGCCACACAGTCAACATGTGTACAGTGATCTACAAGAAACATGGCAACACGTTGCAAAAGACATTAGATAAGCATAATTTTAGACATCATGTTTCATGTTAACATTTACTGACTAAGACCTACACTATCGATATCTAAATAAAATTCGTGAACGTTTTGGAACGAAGTTCCTTATTTTTTTTCAAAACGTCCGGGTTCATTTCCCGACTCAGCCTAGTATGAATATACATAGTTTTTCTTGTTATTAAAATCGATAACATGGTTCCAAATAACAGATCTTCGAATGTCATACAGTTTCAGAATTTCTCATTTTGACCGATCTAAGTGAATCAACTTGTATATTCACAATCAGTGATAGTGATTAGTTTCACATCCTTGCGTTCTGGCCTTGTATAGAATGTAACGAAGGGAACTCGGATGTGCGGACGCACGTACCGATGTCAGTGATGGCGTCGTGCACGTCGGGGATGTGGCGGTCCACGGAGCGCTGGATGCCGCGGCGGATGTCCGCGAACACCGCCTGCCCCGCCGCCACCTCCTCGCGGATGTTGCTCTCCAGCACCGCCGACACGTCGTGCAGCACCGCCGACACGTCCGGCATCTGCACACACACACACACACCGTCAACGTGTTGTTGTAACAACAGGATGAGTCTCATTGTTACTATCACTTATGACAAGCTTGATTATTCTGGACTATACACCTGCCCTCCCTTCGTTTCAGAAAAATATGGTGTCGATAAACAAAATTTTATTCATAAATCTTTTTCATTAATTTCTTTATCTATTAGTGAAAACCGTATGAAAATCCGTTCAGTAGTTTATCACGGACAGACAGACAGGCAGACGCGGTAGGGGAGTTTGTTTTATAATATAGAAAGATGAATTACTCAACATGCACTATACAACTTTATTAATATCCTTACCTCTAATACTTATTCTAAGAATAAGCTCTCGACCATCTGCGGTATCTTGCAGGACGATAACAACGGAATTGTAGTTGGTATGTGCTGGCAGTAAATTATTTATTATCATGATATTATGTTTATGATTTATGACTATGAATAGTGAATAACTTAGTAATAACGGAAATCAATGCACTAATATTTTACTACTAAAACATTTTAAACAAAATCCTCTACGCGTACTTACTGTTGGGAAATATTTATCCAGCATCTGACGGGTAGGCATGTAATAATAAAAAATTACACATAACTATAACATAGCGGTAATGACAGACCGAAGAATGAATTTGAGTTCGGAGATTTGATCGACTGTATGTAATGACAATAGTATGAACCCTGTTATTAGCCCTGCTAGCGACCGAGGCGAGCAAGTGTACCACATGACTATACATATTATTATAGTGATAAGACATATAGACATTAAACCCTGAATAAGGATGACCCGACCAAACATTGTATAGTAATAGTGATGTATGATCTACGACTGACCCGGTTGTACTGTATCTCGGTGTCGAGCTGTCCGATCTTGTACTTCTCCTGCAGCTGCACGCACACGCGCTCCTGGCACTGCGCCAGCGTCTGCAGCAGCTGCGACTTGACCTTGCGCAGCCCCGCGTTGAGCGTGTCGGCGTCGCCGCGCAGCCGCGCCGTCACGTTGTGCACGGCGCGCAGGTCGGCGCGCACCGCGTCCAGCTGCTGCACCAGCCGGTTCAGCGCCGTCACGGAGCTGGCGCGCGAGAACTCGCCCAGCTGCATCGACACCATGTGCCCGCTCGCTGCACGCACACACACACAGATACACATAAAAACCCGCGCACATACAGTAGTCTGCAGTAAACATAGATAGAATAGTCATTATAAATAGAATAGTCATCCTTCACATGCGCGATCTCTGATAATGATCTGTGAAGCGTTAAGAAGCTATACCAACCCGTAAGCATAGACGACAGCTTGAGCTCGAGCTCCTTATAGTTGACGACGAGCAGGTGCCGCGCGTGCGCCTGCGTGGCGTTGAGGAAGGTGCGCGCGTCCTTCAGCCCCGCGCGCACCGCGTCCGGCGTGCGCGCCGCGCCGCTCTCCACCTGCGAGTCCGTCGCGAACGCGCACACCACGCCGAACCTGTCCACATGACACGACACATTAGGTCCGCTGGTTAACAAAGCAGTCAATCTTAGGGCTCTAGAAGTTCAGGCCAGAAGGGAGATAAGATAAGTTGAAGGAATATTTTTTGTTACATAAAATTAACTTTACGGTACAGTTGAAAAATTGTGATATTTACAGGAAGAGCGTGAGGATCGCGATGAGCAGGATGGCCAGCAGCCCCTTGAGGCAGGCGTCGTACTTGCGGTCGAAGGGGCGCCGCCGCCGGCCCACGCGGCACCACTGGCAGCAGCACCAGAACAGCCTGCGAACATGCACCAACAACAACGCTATTATTTTTATGTAAAATTAATTACTCATGCACTTCAGCTGGCAGCTGAGTGTGTTAAATAAAAATAAATGCTCATATCCCCGCGGCCCAGTACTTGTACTAGGATCCCCAGTGCCACGGGTGGCATGGATAACAAGTTTTAAACATCACTAGCAATCATGAGCCGAGAGCACTCATACATCTATGATATAAACATTTGCCCCGGCCGGGACACCACTGTAAGACCCCTAGCTCAGTTCGCAAGTTCACTACCGGTTGGTTGGTAGACCATGGGCTAGCCGTGTTCATTAGGTGAGGTGTAACTGTCAAGTGTGATCACAGCAGCAGTGCAGCACTCACCCGGTGAGCGGCAGCACGGCGGCCAGCAGCAGCGCGGCCAGCAGCACGGCGGCGGGCCCCGCGTAGTGCGCCAGCAGCGCGCGCCACTCGTCGCGCCACGAGCGCACCTCCACGTGCCCGTCCTCCACCTGCACCACGCCTGCAAGTTGCAACACATTAGTAACGCTGGGGAACGATAACAGATGGCGCTACTTGTATGTATAGTTGTATACGACTACGATAAAAGATGGCAGCACGTCATCGAAACGGCACACGTTGCGTTAATCAATAAATAGTTGAAGATTCTGTCGAAACATTCTTATACTCGTAATACCTGAATCTCAAGACTAGGGATTCAATCCTCTACTAGTATGATACTATAGGTATGAAATAAACAACATTTTTATCAATTTTAAAGATCACTGTGTGTGAAGGTCGTATAATGCATTAATAATTCCACGGATTACGGATCTCCGAAATGAAGACGCCGTAATTGTCGTAACGTTATTTAGGAAATGGCAACAATATGAGAAGAACTGGCCGGACGACGCTAAATTGCACATTAATTTCCAGTTTTCTAGCTGTCAGGGCACAGCCACAGCTGACACCAATTAAGCGTTGGCCGACGTTTAAATCGTAGCAAGTCCAGTTAGTTAGCTCCAATTAAGAAGAGTAGCGGTGCTGGCGGACCGGTCGGCGGCCAGGTTCCTGCTCCACCTGCCTCGCCACTCCACATTATCATCCAAGTCGCTAATAAATTGTTGTCCATACGTGCGCGAATCGTGTCGCCGCCGAGTAAGGCACTCGCGCCGCCACTCGGTGACTCACAACTTTTATTGTACCTCCGGCTCCGGTTTTGAGAATGCGAATTATCTATAAGGAAAGAGCGTAGGCAGTACAATTCCTCGCGCTCTTGATAAGCCGTTAATGCAGTCGTGGTTTAAAGAAAACAAGTTGCTACACACATACCTATTGTGTTATTGTATCATCATTACAACATTATCAATTTGCACAAGTTAAACTAACGATATGAAAAACATCGCACGGACAGCTGCTGGGTGATTCAGTTTCTCGATATGTCATCGTCCGTGCTCTGGCAAACTAATAATATTTCCTAGGAAAGTATATAGACCAGGTACAAGACTATGAACTTAATATATAAATAAGTAGGTACGAGTACTTAGTAGCCTTAAGAAATTTGCGAATGCTTCAAAGCGTTTAAGCTCATGCTATTAAATAGTAAATTTTACAATAGGCTAATACCCATAGTCCTATCTTAATACCTAGATAAGATTAGATTCAAATAATTAATCTATTATCGTTTGTATTTCCACTCGCAAAGTTCGTTATCATAGCAAAATATCCAAAAATAATGTGCAAATTAAACTTCAAGTCTAGCAAAACAGCGATGGTGATCACAAACATACCCTCCATTTAGAGTAAACTCTGTTTATAGGTTTACGATATCGGCAGTAAACGCCCCTGTTACGTTCCAAAGTTGCTTTCGATTGAGCGCCGAGTTTAGCGTCGCGATGCTAAACATAAGCCCACGGTATAATTGTAATATATTGCATGACCGAGTTGTTTGCAGCGGCGGGCGCGGACGTCTAATTATGTCTTCAATTGCCTTTCATTACGCTTCTATCTGTGCTTCTATCCCTGCGAGTATGACACTGTCCGGCGGCGCGCTGCGGGCGGCTCCACCCGGAACCTGCCTCTACCGCGCAGGACATACGGTGCAAACTCGACCGCACGCTAGATGTAGGGCAGGACGATAGGCCGTTTATACAAATTGATTGTCTCAAACGGATGGAGTTTATCACGTCTCTCCTCTCCCCGACGCGCGGGTGCAAGGCGCGCCGCGGGGCGCGGGGCGCGGGGCGCGACCTCACCACTCACGACACTAATGACTCACTATTTTTAACCGTCCGTCGACCAAAAAGTTCTGTTATTAATCTGAGATGTGCATTATGCATATTCTTGTAGACCTTGTCGACGAGATGCCATTACGAGAAAGCTCGTCCTACCCATTTTGTACAAATTTAGCATACCTACCTACCTAGTTCTTTATATTTGTTGAAATCTTCAACGGACATGCAAAGCTCAAGCTAAGATCCTGCAGTTAATATCGTCTGGTGCCAGTAGGTCTCACGAGGACCACCTAGCCGGTTAACGACAGTCGAAATCACTCTTCCTACAAATTCTCTCGACCTTCACTTTAATCTGACCAAAAATATAAAATTAACCATTTAAATACCATAGACCCATAAAGAAGGTATTTTTAATACCTGATACTTACAAATACGATCGTTTTATATGTTACTTGCTTACGGAAGGTACCTAGGTAAGTAAAGTAAGTATAAGTTTCTCGCAATAAGGCGGGCATTTCTCAGACAATATCTTATATCGTTGAAATAATAATTGACAAGACGACAACTGATTAACTAAACGTTATCCGGACTTCAAAAAATACTGGAGTAGTTTATTGAAACGAATGTCGTTAATAATTTCGCTGACACTCTCAACCGGCTCGTTGGTCTAGGGGTATGATTTTCGCTTAGGGTGCGAGAGGTCCCGGGTTCAAATCCCGGACGAGCC
>DWKA01000078.1:0-24268 GCA_018249155.1 Panoquina ocola ocola
TTAGCCAGATACGGTGAGGCATGGTGGGACACGGTGAGGCACAGTGAGGCACGGCGCGGCGTGGCGTGCGCAGCAGCGACGCGCGTTCGTTATAAATCAGCGGCGCAGGCGCACGCGCTCGCCGATTAATCGCAGAGCAGCTCTACACAAATCAAAATGTAAATGGATATAGTATGTTAAGTGCGCTGTGCCTAGTAATAATGATGTTAGCATTAGGCATATTAATTGGCTGGATAGCCACTATCTCTTCGACGGTCAACCGCGCACGCCACTCGCAGTGGAACTATTTTGTATATCGCTCCTTCGAACCGAACTGAGTGCTTCAATTTAAACGTGGAACGTTCAAATCTTTGCGGGAACCATAAACGAGTTTTACATTGAGTTTCAAAAATAAATTTGCAGATAATATGTTAACTCCAGATATTGTTTAACGTTTGAATATGCATTATTAATGATGAGAAGGCTAGCGACGGGGGCTAATTCAAAAGTCCCAAATGAGTAACATCGAGTCGAGCTCAAAAGGGCCGCTTCCTAAATACGGCATTAAACAGAATAAAAGCGTTGTTACCGAGGAATCATTAAGGTTCAAAAGCATATTGAAATGAAGAACCGGATCCCTAATGAAGGCCGCAAAATCAAATCGGCATCGATTTCAGCCGATACAATGTTTATATGCATTTAGTGTCGTCGGGAGACAGGCGCGGCGCGGCGGCGCGGGCGCGCGCTGCTCCGCCGTCGAATTTATATCGAAATTAGGGCTGTCGACGATCGAAAATCATTGTCATAGCAAATCATACGAATAACTGCCTCGCAACTCGACTCGGATTTCTTTTCATACTAAGCGGTATGTCCATACCCTAATGACCAACGTCCAGTTTACTAGCCCATCACCGCCGCTCTCCAAATTGAAAACCATTTTTCGTTGCTTCAATCTTATTAATATTCTGATACATTTCGTGGGTACAGTTATTTTAGCGACTAAATAAATGTTTTTATCACTCTCAACCTTACCACTTCTCTCATCCGAATTCTATAAATCGGAAATCATCTGAGTATTAGTAGTGAAAATATTTATTACTTTCAACGTATTTTATTTAATAACATATCTTAAGTAACAATGTGGCTAATACCATTGTTCTAGTAAGGATGTATGGTAATGGATATTCTAGGGTAGCAATAATTAAAAAAAATATATTTTATAGGAATAATGAGAATAACTGAGCACCAACTTTATTCGTTTCCAACAAGGAATTCCCTAATAAAACCTGCGATCCTGCCAATAATCTTTACTCTCTTGAACAATAAGTAACATAGTCGGGAAAGCCCCAACCCTGAGCGCGGCTAACGAACACACACCAGCTACACTTTAATTGAATTACTCGCGATCGCTTCGTGCCCGCTATGAACATCTGACGTAACTTATCATTTGCTCCGTAGGTCACTAGCTCCCATTATTGACTTATTATTCCTTTACTAAATTAATAATAATCTGGTCCGCCCTTATTGTTCTGCAATGCAATTATTTTGGAAGTGTTTATTCGTGAAACGGTCTCATGTAACAATAATCGTTCTAGCATAATTAGGTATGTTGTATGAGAAAAACTTAATCCAATTACCTATAATGTACATAATGATAGAGAGTTGAATACAGCTCTATTATTGACTTAATAAGTATTACTAGTACTTAGTATACATACCTATTTATCCGTTAACATTTATTAAGTTTATCAAGTATTTAATCCGCTTATAATTATATTATTTGTAATAGCAGTATTATTATGAACCTAATATTTTGTTCACAAATAATTATTTATAGTAGTTATACTTTTGTGTTACTACACAAAATAGCATAATGCGCGAAGGCAACGATTGTTTGGTATGAAAATCTATTTGGCAGTCCTTGAGCTTATTACAAACGGACAAGCAGACAGACGCGGCGGGGGATCTCGTTTTATAATAAGTTGAGATTTATTGGTTAAATTAATCAAGTACTATTAATTAACTGTAATGAAATAACTTTATTCAAAGTAGACAAACACTTTTCGAACGTCAAACTACGTAACTTTAGCTCTACATACACAATCTACATACGTGATTGGTTTTGATGAAACATAGGTAATCTTTGTAATAGATAACATAGTTATCACGTTAATTCTACTTAAACTCAACAACAAACTGAAAATTAATAAAAAATCATCGAATATGACCATCGACGACAGTAAAATAAATTTCAATCTTAAATCATGTGACTAATTACTATCATCGAAGCTTTAAAGCTTAGTCGATAAACCGATGAAGAAATCTTTCTCTTGTCATGCAAGTTAATCTAATGAAGTGGTTGACCTCGACATGGTTATATTAAGACAATACTAATGTCAACAAAAGAAAGCGATCGTACGTACAAGCCGGGTATCAGTGGACAAGTCCGCCACCAACAGACGCGCCGATGGCCGACGATTAAACTAATCACTGAGATAACTCAACATGGAGATGCGTACACCGTATAATTTCAGCAATTTTTATACATCTCACGGGTGGCTTAATGCGACCGTTTACTATCGATGGCTTCATTTAAAGTACAGTAATCGTAGTTCTACTATAAATGCCGTCATACATGACGTACTTACGGATTAACTATGAGATCTTCTCTCAGATTTTTTAAGACGAAGGATGTCTCAATGTGGATCTGAATATATAGGTACGTTGATTATGATATAAATATATTGCTAATCCAGTCCACCTTTGCTCATTCCAAAGTGTATGTAGCCTTGGAGACAGAAATGATATGACATGTAAACCCCTGTAAAAATATATCAGTGATACCGAGGTCTCAATAAATCATTTGGTAAAATCTTAATTTAAACATAGCTATTTTCTATGTTTTTTAAGTCAGTTTAATATCTTTTTAAGTTATTTTTTTTAAATTTTATGAAGCGTAAATTGAAATCATTACACTCCAGGGTGAATTTGAATTAGTGGAATCGATAAATTGTAAAGTTAATCCAATGCTCAGTGAAAAGTACAGTAATAAGAGAGATATGCTGTAAAAAACTCGCGCACCTATCTTATCAAAAAACAATAAATAAATCTATAAGACTGTATTTTAACGTGTTTCAAAAAGCGTATCATCTCATTTGCTTTCAAACTCTGTTAGTATTCCAAAGGCATTGTTTCGAATATTGATAAGATAAGGTAAAAAACGTTGAGATACCTATCAAATATACATAATCTATGTGTTCTTTTTACATACCAGCAAGAAATATTATACGGAACACAAGGGTCTCTACACTATGTTTAATTTATCACTTAATTATTTTGCGTGTACGCTTAAAACTTTCCAGCTTAGTTGCTCTATTACTTTAATAGATAATTAAGAAATGCCCAGTTAATTAATTGCAGGCGTCTTTATAGAATTGAAACGTAATTTAGTTTATTCAAATGAGATGTGTTCGTAAAGTGGCTTCGGTTGTGTGCTATTATTATTTTCTCGTGGTTTATTGGAATTTCGTGTTCATTAAAGGCGGGTGTGGCGTTGATAGCTTATTTGAATAAAGTTTAAAGGGAGGTTGCGCTCGAGCGGCGTACTTTAGCTTGATTTATATGTAAAGTTTACGAAGGACATGAAGGTTTGATGGTATCAGTAGATTTTGTCGCCAGGAAATGATCGCGAGCGGGCGGTGAGCGGGACGCGAGCGGGCGGTGAGCGGGAGGTGAGCGGGACGCGCGCGGCACGAGTTGGTTTTATTGTTGTTGGCCAGCGCCTGCGCATCGTGTTCTCTCGCCGCTAGATGCGCCTGCGCACCACCAAGTGCCTCACTTTAGAAACGCGATATTTTAGCGACAGCCTACATGATTAATTTATGGGCTCGAAACAATATTCCTGAACAGAAAGCCGCCTTAGATCCGATTTAATGTGTAGATAAAATGATTTATAGAATGTGCGCGATATACCTACGACTATTTTCTGTATGGGTAATGTCCTTCTATTATGTCGTCGATAATTCGACACTTTATTGTTGTTTTGTGTAATTGTTCGAAATGTTTATAGTTTGCAAGTTTGATATTAAAATATATTACTTTTTTTATATTAAGTTTCATTTTAATACTTTTAACACTATAAAAAGTTTAAATAAATGTTTGATATTGCATTTATTCAACGATATTATAAAATAATCATCGTTTGCAAATTAGTAAATTAGTTTACGACATTTATGACCTATAACTTCTTGGGTTATTCATAGAAACAAGAATTCGATCTAGTAGAAATCTTATTAGTAATCTACCGAACTAAAAATCCAATTAGAACACTTTATATGACGTGTGCTATTAGGTAACGATTATTTAGTTCGTCGTTTTATCTTTTAACATATCATAAAGACTTATATTTATGACGAGAGATGAGTTTATGGCTTTTCTCTGTATATAAAACTTCCGCTTTAACTGAAATTAAATTAGTGTGATGGTATTGATATCTATTGAAAATAATTTCCTTCTTTTAATACGGTTGATTGATAAGCACTTTTATGTATTAAATAATCAGTGGTAATTCGTTATAGGTATATTAAATTAATAATAAAACAAATCAGACATTTCATAAGTAATAGAGATTTACGTTCGATAAAGTTTCATATCTCATATCCAACCTACTTTAAATTGGATATAATAATTAATTTAGATGAATAAATGCAGCTTTGAATGAAGGAGTATAATAAAATTATCGTTATATTTTTTACGTGTAATTAATTAAATAACCTACCTCACCAGGTATATTAACTGCACAATTATTTTTTATTACGGACATACATAGTTCTTCAAGTGGCTAGTTAGACTACAAAACGTAGAGTCCCATTCATTTTTGTTTAATTTGTAATTTTCCCAGTAATTAAGAACAGCTCCGTCTGTTTAATGCAAATGAACCTATTCTCGATCATTAGTCCGTACACGTTCTACTAACGTTACTTTTCGTTAATTAATCCCGGGATCTACGGCGCTATGGCAACTACATTCGTATTGATTATTTATTCACACGCAATCAAAAACTTTCAGTTGGAAGGATGTTTTTATTTTTAAAAGCTTTTTATAAGGTTTTTATAAGCTTTATTCAAGATACAATGTTTGTATGATTCACATCTTGCAAGTTAACTGAAAAATGCTCTTTTATATCCGGAGAAGTCGAAATAGATTCAACAGCGGCTTTTATGATAAGGGTGACCTGATAATACAGTTAGGGTTAGCTCTGGACGTCCAGATGATATTTTCTTCAAAACACGAATAATATAAAGGCGTACCTAGTATAGTTTTAATTATACTTTAATATAGCAAAGTATACCTTTTGCAATATTAATTAAACAATTTACAATATAATCCAAATAATGAATTGCTAATGTACTTAAATAAGTTAATATTATAATTTTCAACATTATTAGAAACTATTATCTTAGACTTATGTCTTTTCCTGTAATACTGCTGGACATGTGCGAACAGGCAAACTTCCCCCAAGTTTGGGAGTTAATGCCAAATCTTTGAAAGTGCAGAGTTATCTACGAGTATAATGTATTTCCAAGAGAACAGACTGATCCTAATTAGGATGAGAAGCTTTCAGAGATTAACAGGCATTAGTTACAAAACTTCTACTAAATTAAGACATTTTTTTAACTCTTTGATTTTCAATGAACACTTTGTAGTTCATGTATATTGTATACGAGTATTCATTGTAAATTATCAATTTTAACTTATGTTTAAAAGAAATCAAACACCGAATGTACAACTCTTGTATAATCTGATGTTTTTATACAGAACAATATTGAAATGCAAATTTAAAATTTGAATTGCAAGTAAATGTAAAGTATTGTATATTTTGGTTGACAAGTTATATTTTAATAAGTTTATTGACATTTTTTTGTTAAACCAAACGTTATTAATTATAAATAGTACCTACTGTTATTTTATTTCTTGGTGTTTCTAATATGTAGACATATTTTTATCAAAACGATTTAGCATAGCATCTCGCCACGGGTATTCTAAAGAGAATTCTACCACATACAGCGATTATTATTTATTTATATTATTTTGTTTTTATTAGTCGGTTGGCATGTTTGCCTCTGTTTTACTGTACGGTGTGTAAAGTTTAAGGTTTAATACTTTGTGTTTGACCTGGACTAACTTAGTTTTAGATGAAATCCTATATAATAACGGTTCTGGTGTTAAGAAGCTGAGGTTAGAACATAGGTGGAAACTTAATTCTGTGTGCATTGATTGCATGTAAAATACTATATATTCTAGTCAGACTTGTGAAGTACAATTGGTTACAAATGAATTTTATTACGTTTGGTTTGAGTAGTTCAAATACTGCCATAGTCATAGATCATTATAACAATCAATTTTTATTTGTTTCCTAAGCTTATTGCTTTTCAATTCCTAAGTAAAGGAGACATCCGCCTCAGTAAGTGACATTCATTAATGTAGATGAAATCAATAGTACACAAGTTAAGCGCTAAACTTTGTAGCTTGATTAGAAATGTTCTAAAGCCTTAACGAGGATGTCTTCTACGGCGATCACGACACGCCACCACCGTCCCGACGACCTTATCAATAAAAAGTTTCCAACTCAATTTATCTTATCGCACGGTAGTATCGTGAGTAGTTTTCACAATGAACGACGTGCCGATATCTTCCAATTTCTAATCTGAATGATCCACCTTGTTAATTAATTTAAACAGCCGCAAAGGTACCTTATCGCGTGATGTTAAGGTTGGAAATCCTTTGGCAAGGAGGTGTTAGTTATTTTTAATTTAATAACTTAATACGGGGATAGGTATAGGAAGCCAATGGTGCGCACGCTATCTGAGCCCCGATAACCGCGAGTCGCTGTCCGTGTGCGCCCAATCAAAGTACTTCATTAAAATCTTATCGACGCTAGATAAATCACCTAACGACTGCGATCGATTATTTCGATAATTAATAGTAGTTTCTTAAATATGTTGGATTCTTGATCCCGTGCCGTGACTGCCTTGGACCTGAGCTTCCTCATTGAATTGTGAAAGCTCATTTCAATAAATCAAGCAGAGATATCACCACGTCGATTCTATTTCCAATCTAGGTATTACAAACTTTTCTGCAAAATTTTAGTTGTATTTGGTAAATAGTAACGTGTATAAGGAGCTTTATGTTACACGTCAATAAATTGTATTCAATTAAACACAAATATTAAAACGCTAAACGACATCAAATGCATTATTAGTGAGTAGAAATACGAAAGTTGATTAATGTACTAAAATGCAGTAGATCTTTTTGCAATTAATATTGTTTATTTTTCCTCAAACGAATACACGCGATGGTGCGTATAAATCTTACTTATGGCGCCACGTCTAAGCCTACCCAACTATCATATTTAGCGTGTAAACGAAATAAATGGTAGAGTCGTACAATAAACACGAAATAGTGTAATCTACACCTAATACGTCATTGCATGTTTGTATTAGAAACCTACGCTGTTCTAAATTAGTGCCTAATTTTGAAACGGGAATGTTAGTCATTAAAGTCTCGTGGGGTTTTATCACATGACAATGCACAGAAGTTTAGGCTTAGTTACGACTCACGGTACTATCTGCGTTACTGGTTATCTTATAGGATTTATTTGTAATACTAATTTGTCAGTTCGAATTCTGCACACATTTTTATTTTTCAAATGACTTTATGTAATAAAAGACATAACATAATTAGTTTCAACGAAGGAAAATATCGTAAAAACCCAAAGATAAATAATATTTATAAAGTTTTCAAAACTGTGTGCCAGCGTGATAAATTATGACGTTAATCAATTTGACCCAAGCCCAACAAAGGGGCTTAACTAATTGTGCTTATTGTTTGAAACTAATTCACTGGGTCTTGCCATCCGATATCGTAATACGAGTACGCGCGGTCCAGTAGCCGTATCCCCTACAGGTCACGCTAGTTCGTCTGATATCTCAATTCATCCGACACACACCTGACGTGTCATAAACATAGGAGTTAGTGAATTCTTCACCTGTAGAATCATCGTCACGTGCGTTAACCGTACATAAACCTACGCTAACACAAAACATTTAAAGAAAACAGACTCAGAAGTAAAAATGCACGTCATCGCGTGTACCTCATCCATCACGTTAAATGGTGCGGTTGTTATGATTCCAGTACAATAAACTCGGGAATTCTCGAAGTTCCAAGTGAAACCTGACTCCTTGGAGAGGACTGCGCGTGCGCGGGTTGCGTGTAGCGCGCGCCCGCTCCTGAGATCCGCATCACTCCCGGAATAAATGCTATCCAACGATGGTATCGCCGGCGCCCGCGCCACCCCATTAATCTACATCAGCACGCGCACCAGATTAATGAACCAGATAAACCTTAAATACGACTACAGATGTCCGCGCCTCTAACAGCGGCTCGGCTAACTCTATATCTACTATAATTGATGAATTAACAAAATCTACGCATTATGAACGTTGATGATAACGGTCCACTTATAACGATACCGCTTCTATTGGAATTAATTATTTTGTTTAGTTCATCGGCTTCCGAAGCTCGGAATTACTACTTATAGTTTCGATATCAAATATGTAGCTCTTACTTTGTATAGATGTCTAACAACTAGGTCGGTGTTTCTATATGTAGAAGTTTTGTTAGTATTTTGCAGTGAACTAGAAAACTACTAACTCTATCGACCGAAAGTTTTATAATACCTTAGTACGATGAGATGGAGGATCATTTCATAAAATTTGATGTTAGTTATGACCTATTTTTCCTTACGTGAATTACTAACATGACTACGTATTAATGGGTAGACAAATCTAACTCCAGTTTGCATTTATACCTATTGTACCTGAATAATCGCTTTGAGGCTGTTAACGATAATCGAAAACACCGATGGCGACTCGATAATTAGGATATATGGTTACATACTTTCGCTTCTTATTAATCGATTTGATAAGAATTCACGGTAAGTATCGAATTGGGTGGTTAATGCTGTAGTTTGAACGTCTGTCGAAATAGCTCGCCGCGAGCTTTAGGTCATCGTGACTTATGCGCCGACACAGCACAACACTAGTATACATTTGTTTACAGCTTTCTAAATTAGAGATCTGATTTTCTAAGGTAAAATTATAACCCCTCATTCGGATCACGTATGTATCTTGTTAGTCACATTTAACGTGATTTATCAAATAGAATGAACAGATAAAATCTTACAGCACGCTTGTACAGCCGGTACATAAATTACAAGTGCGTAGCAATGATGGCCATAATGTATTTTTAAATCTGATTAACATGATGTTTGTTGCAGTGATGAAAGTAAATTAGCTACTCGAAAGATAGTTACTTTTGATATTTATCCGAATCACGAGTGGTTTTAGTTGTATGTAATGGTTGTCGTTTTTATTGTATGGAAGTAGCTAACGATATTTTTTATCAGCTATTTTTATGACGCTTTAATTATATAGATTTCCGACAAGTTTAGTAGTAACACTTGTTATCTGTCGTTATCTATATGACTAATATAATCGAAGATACTATATTTTTACGGCAAACATCTGGGTAATTAGCTTTTTAATGTAAATTAGGTAATTAAAATCGATCTTATTTCGTTACCTATTTAGAGCTTATTGGAAAGATATTAAGCTTTATATTGATATTGTTATCTATTGCATTAAGGTCGCCATTTTGCATCTTGTAATCGTGCGGTCAATAAAGTTTAAATAAATGAATCATTTAATCGGGTGAATTTTAATAAAAGGGCTCAGTTTAGTTTGATAAGCAATAAAACTCCATCTCGCAATCGTAGTAGTTACCAATAAAATAGCAGATAGCAGTGTCCAAGTGACCTTAATTGTTTCAATTGAAAAAACGTCTCTGACCACATATTGGCGGTAATGACTGAAACTGAACCAGATGTTCCCCTCGTTTATGTTGAAGGACGACATAAAACTAAGAAAAAGCGTTCGAAATGTTATCGTTCATGCGCGTAAAAATTATATACAAAATTAAAAGTCGAAAGAATCTGCCTCTGCTTAGTGGTAGGTTTATTTTACCAATAGGTATTATTTGCATATGAAAATAAATTAATAATATTATTAATCGTATTATTATTACCTTTCTGCGTAACCTATTTTACTCAGTGTACAGGTTAAAGGCTTTAAAGCTAATTCTCTATTCTACTTTAATAAAATTGTGTGGCCGGCAAAACATCCGTGATGCCCATGAAAATTAATTCTTTCTTCATCGAAAGATGGAAGAATGAAAGTTTGCAATGGGATACTATGGGATATATGGATTGAGATTGTTGTGATTCAATAATTTTTTATCAATTTTAAGAGTTTACATTACTCGGAACAAGTCGTTTTTAGTGCCTAGTAACAGTGTTCTCTATTGAGGGATTTTCATGTTTTGCAGTGGAACTACTAATAGGTTGTAATGATTATGATGATGATGATGACGATAAAATCGATACAAAAATATTTCAAATAACAATAGGTACCCGTTATTGTAATATAAAGCCGGGTAGATCGGAAGTTATTGATTTGAATTCACTCTGTTATCGTGAATATGTTATTTTAACAAACAATTGAATTGGAAACCTACTAATATTACAGATCTATTTTGGGGGTAGAGATCGTTTACCCAACATAATGTTTGTTTACGTAATGCTTTGGTAATATCTGGTTATTTTTAACTCACGAAAAATAGTATTGGGATTATATTATTTTTTATGATTGTAATATAGGTAGGTCTAATGAGAAATTAATACTACTTTTTTCTTTTCTCAGGCCTTGTGCGCGTCGATCGGCTACTCACATAAAAAAGCATGAATTTTTTCTTTTTCTCAACAAAATGAGGCAAGGACTTGAAGGCCAAATATTTATAGCTTGTTAATATTGCGTGTTAATTATTCTATCCACTTCGAAGGTAATCATTTAACAAGTCTTGAATAAGGGTAATAAAATCGATCGATAAGCGAGTCGTGTGAGTAATTACGGCAGTGTCACACTATGGGCAGTTTATCTTGGAGATCGCTATCATTGATCGCGTGTAGCCTTCACGGCAGCTCGCGGCCAGCGTACCGCGCCTGCAGCCTCATAAAACTCACCATCTGTATTGTTACAGAAACTCAAACAACACTCGCATATCGTACACTAATGCCAAAGCTAATGGCTTTTCCTTGTAACCTTACATTCGATAATAACTCAAAAATGATTAATGTAATTCAGTGACATCTTCAATTCAATAACTTATTAATATACGACGACGTACCATGTAGTGAATTTAAAAAGGGTAGAGCGTATTCGTGTTCTCGTATTTAATATATTACAGGAGATTATAATCAGACAAAAGAAATTAAGGATGAGCAGCGGATGGTCGACTTTCATAATAATTTGACCCTGTGTTTGCAATCAAATTGCAATAAATTGCGCTAGGTACCGCGATACTGCCCACAGCGAACGTTGCCCGCGCAAATAGTATCTTCCCGCAGCCTCCTTAAGCCGTTTGTATTTACTTTTCAACCACACTTACAGATAAAAGTGTCATAATATTTATACCATAACTTAGCTTTCTTATGACCCACTGTCATAAAGTTAAGCGAGCTTTCTATGCCGGCCGCTGTGATCCAAATACGAGTCTCTGTGCTCCGCTTTAAAGTTTCAAATCATAAACATCCAGCTATTCGGAAGAGTATACCTATCCGGAGCATATTGTAGCTGTCATTCGATAATGTTTCTAGTTAGTTCGCAATAAATATGAGAGTCGGACTGTCTGAGGCACGGCCGGTGATGTTCGCTCGGTGACGGTATGGACTATCTAATTTTATTACCAATATATTGTCATTAAGTCGATACTGATCTTGTTATACGCACAATGAGAGGTACATGGGCTCTCGACACTGGGGATCACTGCCTGCTACAATTTATATTCAAATGATATTAAGATCCGAGGAAATTTCTCACTCGTCGGATTTCTACGTAATCTTGAGTTAATGGTGTCAAGTGTTAAACCTTTCAACATCTCTGAAATCTCTGATTGTATGCAAATTTGTATGTCAAAACTGACCGTGAAGAATGACGTGATGAAGATCGGTACAAATGTAAATGTTCACGTGCGTAGTGTACGTGAACTGATTTAAAGGGAAGTAAAACGTGTTACATGTTTAATTTTAGAATGAGTAATAATTTTGTGTAACGTGTGCTAACGCGCTAATAGTGTATACGTTGCTTGAACTGCAAGTGACACATGCATTAATTAGTCAACCTGTCGCCGATGTGCCGATTGCTCTTGTCATCAGAGCTGAGTGTCAGTCAAGATTATTACGGCGTGATTTCCAAGCCGATGTCCCGTCGGAGGAACGCTACTTCTCACGGGTATTTGAGCCAGAACTGGCCACTATACAAACAAAAAATCACCTTGTGTACAGTTCACGTCGCTCTGTTTACCGGTCATATAAACTGACCGTATTTACCGTGTAACCGCTCATCCTCCGTTTAACATTGGGCTACTTTGGAAACGTCTAAATTAGTAAAGTGAGAAAAGTTAACGCTCGTAACCGTTTTCGATCGACGGTAAATCGAGTCGATAACATCTTTTTTGAGTGTTCGACTCACATCACTTATTGTGTGTTGATTCAGTCGCTGCCGTAACGGGAAACTTGGATCTATTTTACGACATCTGAACTTGGACTATTCTAATACGACATTATTTATACTTCAATGGGCTTACTTTCCCATATTTACACGTTTATTATAATCATTGTTAGTATTTATCGTTGATTATTTGCTTTCCCGTTAAAGGGTTGGTCACTACATAAGTATGCTCTCACGATTAAGCTAGGCTTTAGATCAGAGGTGGATTAACTGCTTATATTCATAAATTGTGCTCTACTACAATTACTGCAATTAGGTCAGTCATTGTAACGCAACGTTAATTGTGTACAATACAATAATAACTGTACAACAGTCCAATAAACTTAATAAATTACATTACACGTTACTTGTGATCATTGTATTTGTTACAGTAAGACATATTATTATTAAATTATAAAAAACTAGACACCAACAAGGAAATAACAATAGCAACATATACCTACTAATTTACGTCATTATAAATGATAACTCTTAAAAAAATTAATATACATAATACATAAAACGTGATATGGTTAAGTGTAAACTAGAATTGAAAAGGTTTTGTGTCGAATAAATGTTTATAATAACAAGGCTTTATCGTATGATTCGTACGATGGGCTTTAACGGTTAAGTTTGTATGATTTAAAAACAATTTAGATTAAGTTGAAGAACGTGAATAATTAAGACGAAAATGGTCAAGAGCGATTACCGTTACATTACGTAATACTTTTATTCCTTTCGGTGAACATCACAGATAGCGTACCTACTACATGTGAAATTTCCCACCGATGCCTTTTATCGACTACGGTTTACTAAGTAAGCGCGTGATAATCCCTTCTCACGTAAAATTATATGAAAAGGCATCAGCAATTAATGTAAATGTTAATATGGCCGTGTAGTTCGCTCGAATGGACACGAATGAGTACGTTCTATGCAATAACGGGGACTTAAGGTTCGACCAGAATCAAAACTTAATATGGGATTGTATAAGAGGTTCTGATGAACCACCGTAAAATATATGACTGTCGGAGAAAATAAAAGGAGCTTTAATAATTTATTATCTGTAATTTATTTTAAGTAGCATGTTTGATGCAGTTACTGATTTAAGGTATTTTTTATGTTTATTATTGTTATAAAAATGTTAGTCTTACTATAAATAAAGTCATAGTGCAATTTAGTTATGACATTTCTCACTTTAGCTTTTAAGCTATTTTTAAAGTGCTGGTAGATGGTATTCTTTAAGAAAACTTATTCAGCAAGTAAATATGTGAGCTAGGTTTACAATAGATGCCGAAGGATTAGAATTAAGTATATTTCTTAATCGCAAGACTATCGTGGTGTGGTCCCGTTTCCCCGGCAGCGCTCTGCGATGGATGTGTTCACTTCGTCATATTAATCTCTGTCGGCAGGCTCACTCGGCTTACGCGCTCCTAGATTTAGGGGTCTCATTACTAGTTTTCTTTAGGCTAAATATTAATTGAGACATTACAAACTACTGTCCAGTTGAAAGTCATATTTTAAAATAAATGTTCTACCATAAATTACGTCCACATTTTATAGCCATAGCTGCAATAAGTTTAGATATTGTTCAAGCCTCGATTGTCATTATTTCGATTGAGATTTTTTGGTAATTCGCATAAAGTTCTGCGATCGGTCGGATCGTCATTCTTTTTGTTAATCGCATTATAAATTGACTTAGCGGTCTCTGTATAGCGCCTTTGTCGGCATCGTAACGGATGGCCTTACAGTTTATACTTCAAAATAATCATTACAAATCCAAGCTAAATTCTTTTAATTGACTCTGTTTAAGCGCATCATAACTTTGACGACGGAATTAAATTTTACTGCGCCGTATATTTTTCTTATTTTCAATATGTATCTTTGTTGGACGTTTATTTTAAAGCTAAGTAATAATGTAATTAATTAATAATTGTATCTACTTTACAAGATAAACAATAGTATCAGTCAGGTGATTTGCGAAGTAATAGCGTCTAGATATGTATGTGTATCGTAGTCTGGAGGACAATAATGCTTCGCGCCACGCAAAGCTTTCGTGTGCTCGCCGCATTACTCAAACCTCATTTAGACCTAACTACGTAGCATTGAAAGGAGCAATTTTATTGTACTCTATTGATTCTATTGACAACCCAAGAAGGAATTCGCGTTCTTCTACAAGTGGCTCATTTGTGCTCTGCGTCTCATTAACTTGTGTTTACTTTATTTATAACTGATATTTAACCAGTATCTTTTATCAACGTTTGTTTATACTTTGCTTTTGTGTTTTCGTAACAATTTCTAGCTTACACATACACAATCTAAGATTTCTGCTCATAACAGCAACTAATAATAGTAGATAATAGTTAATTTATGCGAACGTTAGTAAAGTATCATTTTAATAAATACGTAGATCCATTTTTAACGCGAGATACATCTTATTTGCGAATGATATTTTGAAACCAGTATAGTCATTTAGCATAAAAATCTTACACTTAATACCCGATACAGGTATATGCAACTGCAGTGCAAAAATGCACGGTCACCGGTCGAGGATCTGATCTGATGCGGCTATTCATATCTCATTTGCAACTACCCTCATTCAAACGACATCATTAAGCGCTGCGCCCGCGCCGGTGACAGGCACAGGAATGCTACCGCGGCCTCCTCTAATAATAACGTTACTTTATTTTGCTCTTACGTCCATTTATACGCACCTAAAAGGCAGCCATGACCACTATGGACGCTGATTTGTGGGTGTTACAAAAATATTCAGTATTTATTTCATTTTTGTAAAATATATTGTGCATCTTATTAGTAAGAGTATTGATGTTCAAGTACTTTATAAAGTTTTTATTACTGGCACGCATAATTAATTAATGAGTAAAATTGTCATTGAAGTGACAATACTATTCTTTCTAAACAAAAAACCCTAATACCCTAAAAATGTTACGATATTATCTACAACAACATACTGAGTAAAAAGTATGTATACAATCATTTTCATTTCAAAATTCGGATTTGGAATAGCACAAATAGCACAATGACGGACAATTTTAAGCATCAACAATGGTAATCACTCGAGAAGCTTAAGACAAGTTGAAACAGTAAAATAAATAATGCACGTGCGCTGAACAACACTCGGAATTCCTGCATCTCTGAGCACCGCCACTTTACCAACTCCGATAATAACCAATCCGAGCCTCCGCCAGAGATTTAGTTGTGTCTTCTTACCTCGAAGGAACAAATAACTGCAGTTGGTTTTAGTTTATTTAGTTCTTGTAACAATACCGTGGCGTGAACTCGCCTTCGCTTTGATATTGGACTCTTGAGGAACCGAAGAAATTACGCATTCTCATTCTTAACGTGTAACGCGAGGGTCCAAATTGTATGGCCGAGCAGCAGTTCAGCCTCATCGAGAGTAGCACGAAAAAGGCATGAGTTACGATTTGAGTTATTTATAACGTCCAGTTTGTGCAGTGAGTACATAGTCCGACGCTTCATTGGGCTCACGAATGATCTAAATTAGAAGTATTGTAGTGAGGAGTAAATTATGCCGGTGAGGCTTTGTAGACGTGGCCGCTGGTCCCTGCACACGCTGTAAATCAAATAACTATCGGGACGAATCTGCCCTTGAGCGGAGATAACCAAATTAATGAAACTATAACGAATGTCTTTTAAAATTTCTTCTTTATACTCGTAATCACAAGTTTTCAAACTATTAATGTAGAGTGACTTAGGAGAAAAAGTTTGTGATTAATTATATTTTAATTCATATGAACCTAAGTCAAGGATAGAACAGCTGTAATATGGCCAGTAATGTGAGACTTGTACGGTAAGTCAGGTGGCTTTAAAAATCATCTTTATGCTAATCATGTCCGGGTTCGAATCCTACACGCACTTCTCCTATGTGTTCCTAGGTATTAGAAATATTGTACCCAGCCATTTTCTAGATGAAAAAAGGTTTTAGGTGTGTCAATTTTATTAACTCGTGCTAATTTACTGTAGGCTATATTTCTCGCATATAGAAACCCGAACCATGTAAACAGTAATTAGCTACTATTAAAAATTAATAAACGTACCTTAGTAAAAAATGTTTTGTACTGTATAATACGAGTATTGTAATTGTGTAAATATGTTACAGTGGTTGGTCTAATAAATATTTACGGAACTTAGTTAACTCGTACTCTACCCATACTTACATAATGAATTGACGCGATTACCGGCAATAGCAATCAATGCATTTTATCAATACAATGTAGGGTCATTACACAGTTAAATTACATTACTAAATGGCATGAAGCCAGCTCATTCGGTCCGACCGCATTCTGCGCAATGTTCGTATAAGTCGATAAACTTCATTTGCGTGAAAAATAAAGAGAATTAACATAACAAACAAGATCCCGCACGTTATACACAGACCTGCAGCCGTCGCTTTTCTAACACAGGATGCTATTTAGTAACGTACTCAAGAAGCTATAAAATGAATGTATTTATTTTGTACGAATGCCAAATTAACTAATAAATAATTTATTTGTGTTAAAGGTGAATTCCGTCATTAATTACCTGAGTACGTTTTTTTTAATATTTATCTACTCTAAAGAATATTGCTCCCTTTTTGGGATATAGGTACTATATAAAAATCATATAAAATGAATCTACCGCGCTCAATTTAAATCGGTTTCTCCGAAAAATAAAACTCTTAAAAATAAAAGAAAATGGTAATTATATGCACAGAAAGATAAACAGGAGAGATTGATTGATTATTACAATTACATGTTTAAACCTTAACGAAACAACGAGCAAAGCAATACCTTGAACATGGTAAAGTCATATTGTAACACAAATAACGATAGACAGGAGTGGCAAATAAGAAATAAGAGTTTAAAAGGATTAAATAGCGCTGGGAGCAACATCGAACGCGACGCACAAAGTTAGATTTTGTATCGACACGCAACTAGGCGAATGTCGCTCGCAATTCGTATTAAAACTAATCTTAAATTATCAAACTGACTTTTCTTTCTTTCTAGTTTTATATCTCTATGCTGGCAATGTATGACGCCTTTGGTAATACTTACTATCACAGGGCGCATTTGCTAAATAACTGACAGGATTCTACATTCTAAAGGGGTAGAACTCAAAGATTACAATGTTAAGAAGAACCTTTTATAACGTAGGTTATTACTTACGGAAGTCTTTATGCCTGCCGAAGGCCTCCAACGTTGATAACGACTAGTATTTAATTACAACAACTGCAAACTACGAGTTTAAGTATTTTTCAAAGCATGGATGCGCACAAGAAGCTTTTGCCACTAGCGATCGAATCCACCTACCATTAGCGCTCGCAGTTACTTAACTTGAAAATTAGAAACAGGACCAGTTGCTGGGCTATTATCACCTAATTGGTAAGGAGGTATGTTTATAGTTCAAATTTATAAAATAATACTAAGAGAAATAATCCCAGTTTGACAAATTGACAAACACAAAAAAGCTTATCAAAAACGTGTTTGTACGCTTGAGATTTTGTTTCTAGCACCAATATCCCTTAAATACCTCCGGCGGCGTTTATCTTGTTGTTTTCGGTAATAGAATACGTAGAATATTTTATCAACGCACGACCAAGTAATTTAATATAAAGCGTATCACTGAATGATCTCGTGGTCGCGATCACTATCGCGAGGTTAATAACGGTGTTGGAGGTTCTTCTACGCGAGACACGCGTCGGCGATATTATCGTCTTCGAAGTATTATTGATGAAACTCCTCCATAACCAAATAGCCCGAGGATCACGTTTGTTTACTTATCTGCGCTTTGTTAAAATGTTCCATTTGTGTGGCTAATTGAAACGGCGAGGTCACTGAACTGGAGCGTTTATGACAGGTGCAGTTTGAATTGCGTTTTCGTGAGATTGTGCCGCGATTGTCGACTACCGAGACGCGATAAGGACGTACTCACGGTTCGTTCTTGCCTAATTGTCGAACAGAAGCTGCATGCCCCTTAACGACCGCTTCAATGGCCACGTCATTTATGGCAGAGACGCGATATAAATAACATTTACTGCTTCTGAGATTGCTTCATTCATTCTTGTCTAGCCATTGAGAAAGTAAGTTACAGGAGAGAGAAACGCAAATTGCAAACAATGGTGCGTGTCGGAGAATAAACTACCAGCTTTGCTATTGACATTTTATTTTTGAAAACACGATGACGGGTTTGGTCACGAATAAAATATTAAAGAATTTTAAAGATAATATCTCGTTAAAATTAGGAACTTTGACATCAATGAGCATAAATGCTACTCGTGGAAGATGACAAATAATAAGTAGCTATAATATTCACAACATCTAATTAATGTGTTTCTATATAGATACTACTAGTCGATCCAGAATCCTAGGAATCGGTATTGACTCTGCCTGCGAAGCGAAAACACTAAAATAAAGAAAATATGCTTATGCACACAAGAGAAACAAAGGTTTAAATGCTTTCCTTCGCCTTAATTATATCTAGATAAAAGGCACTGAACAATTAGTCAATTACCTAATCTGGAGCAGCGTCTGAAACACAGGGAAGTCCTGCACCAAATTAAGATTTATAATTGAAAACAATACGAGGCTAAAGAGCACTGATTCGTAACCCTTAATGGTCTCGCGACACGGGCCTTGACATTTGCGTTGCGCGTGCGCTCCGCAGCCGTTGACCCGTCGCACTCACTCCAGCTCACATGTAGGACACCGCGCATTACCGTCCATTCATACAATACACCATTATTTACGACCACCAGTCTTCTCTTAACTAAGTGACATTTGTCTTTTTACATTAGCAAACAAATATGTAATGTCATACACGATTATGTTAATCTATATGTGCGATTAAGCTGCCGTAAGTGTATTGAACTTTGTCGTAATAATCACGCAAAATATAATCAGATAACATAGACGATTTATGAATGTTACGTCTTCAGCAATACGCTAATAAATTTCATATTATGTAGGGGTATGTTTTGACATAGAAAATAAAATGAGCACAGAAAAGAGAGATAGAAAGTAACGGACGCTGACAGGAGACACGCGTATCCTTCTACTCTACATTTCATTTAACTGTAATGTGCACATTCTCTGTAGAAGAGAAAAGAAATGAATTGAAATATATGCTTCTTAAGCTTAAGATATATGCATCTTATTGTTCTGTGTGTATACCTATTATTATGTTGAATTGAAAAGCAATAACATTACCAGCATTTCTGTGCGTCTGTGTCACATGACCACCTCTTTCGTTATTTGTGTTATACCTTGAAATTGAACAATAGCTATGACAGTTATCTGTAAATTTACTGTCAATTTTACATCTATTCAAAAAGTGGCTTTTCAAGCCATATTTACCAGCAAACAATGCATCTAAAATAACTATAAGTAACTCTTCGTAAGCTCGGCGCAGGCGTGAATCTTTTGTTAAAATTTTCTACCTTTTATTCATGTCATACGATTTTTCTTCCACACATTATTTTAATCTCCATTGTGACCAATGAAATCTTTTCGAAACTAGTTAGACCCGAGGCATTCTAAATGTTTGTCGTAAAAGTTAATAAGTACCAAAACTTTTTAAATAAGTTCAAGATTCCGAATTCCACTCAAACAATACCCATTAAGCTACCGTTTTTGATAAAACTAAACCAGTTTTAAATTGTTCATTTCCGTCAACAGTCTTATAAAAGCTGTGCCCTATTTATTTGGAGATATCGAGCTATACATCTGAACATCGGCTTATAAATGTGAAAAAAAAACCTAGCTTAAACCGTATAACGCATGTACTGGTGAACAGGAATGCCAATAATATCTTCAGAAAATGTATTGGATCCTATAGAGATGCAAATGCGGATAGCTTCTCCGATAAAATTCTAAATGTTATTGCTTCACAGTGCGTCAAGCGTTCGACATCGGGAGACACTGGTGTTTATTTTTATCGAAGGGATCGATTGTAAAGATAAGTTTATCGTAAGACAAGTAGCGGCCACCCAGAGCTGCCGCGCGCCGGCATCCACCTAGCTGGACAATCCGGACATGCTTGCATTTTATTACATCTTGATAGAGGCTAATTCGCGTTCACGTCACATATTTGAAACGTTCGCCCAGGGAACGCCGTGCTTACAAAAACTTTAATTCTCCAAACTAAATATTTATCTTGTCAACAACGCGATGTAGAGTTACAACGTGTTTTCCCGCTTCTATGTTAATACTTATTATAACATTTATTTATCAGTATAATGTTCGAAATAATTTAATCAAAAATGAGTTACTTATGTTTCGGAAACTTTTAAGTCGTAAAATATCGTAAGTGTCGCAAATACTGCAAAATAAATATTAAAATGTACGACAGGTACAATATGTGTTAGTTTAACGAACCAACAATGCCGTTATCACAGGACATTTATGTTACCTTCATGCTGTTTTTATTGAGTATTAAAAAGAACTTCGCATTAAAGTACCATTATTATGCTGTTCTTGAATTACGGTGTTTTTATTCTTTTGACTCAGATATCCTAGATAAGAAAATAACACAGTCAAGACCATTATCTTTTCTTATAATGTACCTACTTGAATATTTAATCGAGCATGCGGGTATACCTACTATGTTTATTTTTTGTCGTTTCGCGACAAGACTTTCAAACAATTTGTTTCAACGAAAGTACTCATAATGGGCTTAGATACTTCCTAGGATAATGCAGTGAAATTACTGTGAAGAAATTGAAATTGTATAATATAAAGTGTTATTTGAAGTCGATCGAAAATATTTTTCCAGATACCATAGAAAGCGATATAATTATGTAATATTAAAAATTGACACAGACAATTCGAACCCATGGTGCCGAAGCGGGAGACCAACGTTGAACCCACTGGGCTATCACTGGTTTATAGTGGAGAATTATTTTATTTTCATATGTCATATTAATATTATGTATGACGGCGCCCGTGGCACTCAAAATGTCAAGAGGCTATTTCAAAAAGTCTGAGGAGCGCTTGGCGGCGGCCTGCGACGGCTCTTGCGCCAAGATTGTATTAAATCAACCTGTAATAAATCACATCTCACCTATAAAATATAAATCAACAGTGACATAAAATACATTTATATTGTTTTCACTTCAAAATGACAATAAAACGCTTTAAATTCATGAGTGATTTATTGTGTACAACGATATAAATGTGTCCTATCACAAAGATAACAAACTTTTATTTACACGTGACATATAAAATTATATCGATGGCCACATTTTTATTGACGATTATAATTTTAATGGGTATGGATCTTTTTTGTTGTTAACATTAGTTTAGTTTCTCCAAATATACAAAATAAATAATGGGTTAACGTAGATAAAGTTTTACTAATATCTTTATCTTTATTTTATGGTTCGTGTGAGTTTTTTGGTCGTAGTGTAATAGAGCATTATAATGTTTTTAAGTTCATAGGAGAGTATTTTTTTCGAAACATTGAAAACCTTTAAGTTTCAGGTTCAGGTATTTACTCAAAAGCTCGGATTGTATTAAACATTTTCGCAGAAGTTTGTGCATATACTCTGAAATATTTAGCAGGAGCTACGAGATCTCTAATTAACATGATTACCCAGTTTCCAGAGCCTATATCTATGGGATTTCATTCTGAATATTTAGTCACTTGATATATTATTGCCTTGTACCTAATATTATAATACTAGATATTTTATTTATCTATCTAAACATATGTTTATAGAATACTATAAATACTATAAAACATATTATAAAAGAAATATTGTATGTAAAATAAAAGAGAGACATAAACTCGCTTCGTATGCGATTTTATATCTTTTATGTTGAGAATCAGACGAGTCTCTACCGTTTCTGTATCTCATCTTAATTTATTGAAAACATATTTAATGATGATGAAAATAGATATAAATAATATGATTTTTAATATTTAAGTCTCATAGAAGAATCAACGTTGATTTTATGGCAATTTTTATTTATGGAACGGTCCACAATAGACATATATTTTTAATTTAAACATTAAAATATTAAACATAGCTAAGCAGCTTATTGGGAAGACTATTTTATATTATTTGGCCGTAATAATCTGCAGATATTAGAATATTTTATTTATAGAAGTTCACGTTGGTTGATGTTTTATATAGATCTACCAACATGTGCGAGTATGACAAATATATGTAATGTTGGGAGTCAAAATGTATGTAAATATGTAGGGGATATTATGTATTATTAAAAAGATAAATTATGTTCCTGATTAACTTATTTTATATATTGGAAGCAATTTAACTTTAATAGTTAAAGTACCAATTATTGGTAGTCGCGACATTATTGAGACTCGATTTCTTTGTCAACAATAAGGGAAATAGATGTTACAATCGACACACTGTTATAAAATAAAACACAGCTTTAGTCCAATGGGCTCAATACCAACACATACATTTAAAAGGAGTGTTTATACGGTACTGGATGTAAAGTTGTGGCGCGAAAAAAACATGTCTTCTAGTATCAAGTAATGACACTTCAATGCCTATGGCAATTATGCTTTAACTAGCTTTTACCCGCGGATTCGCTCGCGTTAAGAAGTATTATTATTACTTAGGTCTATTTTTTGCTTTACTTTTGTTTAGCGTGTGTAACTGTAATCGTTTAAATTCGAACGGGATATCCTTAGGTAGTCATAGGTTCAAACTAATACATTTACATCCTCCATCATTCCTTATTTTATTTCTATGGGGGTTGAATTCATCAAAATCCTATTTAAGTGGATGTCTTTATAATAGTAGCTCCAATCTTTATTTTCAGTTTAATCAGTCGAAAATCTAAGAAGATTTATATAAACTTTCATCCCCTATTTTATCCCATTAGGGGTGGAATTTATAAAAAATCTTTAAATCCTTTTTTTATCTCAGTAGCTTTATGTATGCAAATTCTCAACCCGATCGGTTGAAAATTGACAAAGTTTCATACAAACTCTCATCCCCTATTTTATCCCATTAGGGGTAGAATTTATCAAAATCCTTTCTTTGGGAATGTCTACGTCCCAGTAGCTTTATGCATGCAAATTCTCAGCGCGATCGGTTGAATATTGACAAAGTTTCATACAAAATCTCATCCCCTATTTTACCCCCTTGGGGGTAGAATTTATCAAAATCCTGTCTTAACGGATGCCTACGTCATAACATCTATCGCCATGCCAAGTTTCAGCCCGATCCGTTTAGTGATTTGGGCTGTGCGTTGATAGATCACAATGTCAGTCAGTCAGTCAGTCACCCTTGAGTTTTACATATTTAGATACATACATATACGAATGTAATCAACTAACTGTTAAACTATTTATGTAATCAATAAGTTGAACTGCTTGGAATCGGCATCTAACCATTATATACGTCGTGTCGACAAGCTAAAATTTGTTAAGTACCGTACATAATATATGTTTTATCTGTCGATATCGATATTTTACGGGCACTTACTTACTAACTCTATAGATCATTATTGAACACATACATTCATAATTAATATTTCATTCGTTTTATCCTAGATTTTTTTGTACTAAAATAAAACAAAATTTCATTTATTTTCACTGCAACTTATCTAGCACTACATTGCTCTACTGTAAGTCAA